>JASCZI010120911.1:70015-97639 GCA_036250425.1 Stylosanthes scabra | reverse complement strand
GATTGACAGATGATCAAGGTAACTCTCATACCGATTCTAAAGGTATTGCTGAAACTGCCCTTGCATTCTTTGAAAATCTATTCTCCTCTACCCATCCTGCTTCAGCAACTAATCTTTTACAAGATATGCCTAGAAAGATTGATGACTCCATCAATGAAAGCTTAACTAGAAGAATTTCAGCAGAGGAAATTAAGAAGGCAACATTCTCAATAAGTCCATTCTCTGCCTCGGGGGATGATGGATTCACAACAAAATTTTATCAATTTTATTGGAATGTTATTAAAAGTGATCTTATATCTGCTGTTACTAGTTTCTTTTCAGGAGGAAGGATGCTTAGGTCTCTTAATCATACCCAAATCTGTTTAATTTCAAAAGTTCACAATGCAGATTCCATGGATTCTATTCAGCCTATCAGTTTGAGCACTGTATTCTACAAGATAATCTCCAAGATTTTGACTCACCGGATGGAGGGTATTTTTGACAAGATCATTTGTGATAGTCAGAGCGCTTTCATAAAGGGTAGACTCATAAGCGACAATGTTCTTATTGCTCATGAACTAATGCACTATCTTAAACACAAGACTCACGATTCTCATGACTTAGCCTTGAAACTCAATATGAGTAAGGCATATGACCGCGTGGAGTGGTGTTTTATATGGGAAATCATGAAGAAACTAGGATTCTGCCCTAAATGGATTTTCTGGCTGCAACAATGTGTCACAACAGTTTCATATTCTGTCTTGGTGAATGGACAAGAGTTTGGCTACTTCTCTCCTTCTAGAGGACTCCGGCAGGGAGACCCGCTCTCACCCTTTCTATTCTTACTCTGTGCTGAAGGCCTCTCCTTCCTACTTAATCAGTCAAAACATCTCCATCTATTCTCGGGTATCAGGCTTAACTCCCACTGTCCTACTATAAGTCATCTACTATTTGCAGACGATTCTATTTTGTTTTGTAAAGCTACATTAGATGAATGCACTAACCTCCTACACATTCTTAACACTTATAGTTCTTTCAGTGGGCAGACTCTCAACCTTGCCAAGTCTTCTCTCTTTTTTAGCCGAAACACCCCTGCTCACACCCATGACTCACTATATCTTCTCTTCAATATCCCTCATGTTGATACCCAAAACAAATACCTTGGTCTCCTTGCCATCATTCAAAGATCTAAAAGGCAAACTTTCACCTATGTTAAAGACATGGTTGATAAAAAGCTTCAGTTGTGGAAGAGATCGATGCTATCAGTCAGTGGTCGCGAGGTTCTCATCAAGGCAGTAGCTACTACCATTCCTCTCTATTCTCTGGCTTGTTTCAAGCTGCCAGATACTTTGTTGGATGAGATCCACACAAAGATGATGAGGTTTTGGTGGGGACAAAAGGGAAATGAAAGACGAATACAATGGGTTGGCTGGGATACCATTTGTAGAGACAAGAAACAAGGTGGTCTTGGTTTTAAGGATCTTAAAGCCTTCAATTTAGTGATGCTAGCTAAACAAGGGTGGAGAATCATCTCTAAACCTACTTCTCTACTCAGTAAACTCTATAAAGGTAGATACTTTCCCAACTCTACATTTCTAAAAGCCTCTGTTGGAAATGCTCCCTCTTGGACTTGGAGGAGTTTACTACATGGAAGGAAAGTCTTAGAGAAAGGCTTATTGTGGCAGATTCATTCTGGAACTCAAATTAGGATCTATGAGGACCCTTGGTTGAAATGTTTCAATCCTATCTCTCTATATCAACCGGTTCTACCAGATTCTAACTTACAATGTGTGAATCAATTAATGATTAACAACAGCTATTGGAACTCCAATTTAATCAGAAACACTTTTTTGCCAGAAATTGCAACATCAATTCTCCAATTACAGATAGGAGATGGTATGACAGACATACTTACTTGGGCTCCGGAGAAGAAAGGAGGCTATTCAGTTGCATTAGATTATCGGATTGCATTTCAGCTATTCCATCCGCCCATTGAGCATCTACCTGCGCAGTGTAATCAGAAACCACTATGGAACTCTCTGTGGGATCTTCAATGCCCACCGAAGCTTAGGCTCTTCCTCTGGAAAGCTTTCCACAATGGTCTTCCGGTACGCCACTGCTTACAGAGTTGAATCCCATCTGTTGAAGACATTTGCCCTCGCTGTGGAGCTTCAGAAGAAACGGTCCTTCACTGCTTGGTCGATTGCCCTTTTGCATCTGAAGTTTGGAGTCAATCAGACACACACCTACCTGCTACGAGTGCTCACCGTGTTGATTTCTGGCAATGGTGGCTTCAGCTAATTGCAGGTCTGAAACGCCGCTCTAATTACCGTAGGAATGCGAGTTTGGTGACCTCCATCTTGTGGAAACTCTGGCACGACAGAAATCTTCGAGTCTTTGAAGGAATTACTGGCTCTGTCAAAGGAGTACTTTCCTCAGCTGCAGATCTTGTTCGGGAGTATTATCAGCACAATCCCCCTTGAACCCTATCACTTGTGCTAGCTTCCTCTTCTTTTAATTCCTCTTCTGTTTAGTTTTATTTATTAGTGGAGACCCCACATTCTATTGTTTATTGTTGGTTGTCCAAGTTGGACCCTCACTTCATGTAATTCATTTTATCCAATGAAATGAAATACAACTGTCTTTGGTAAAAAAAAAAAAAAAAATTGGCCACCATTTTATATACTTTTAAAACCATCAAAAAAGTATAATTACAATTCTAACCATTGTTTTGAAAACTGGACCGGACCGGCGATTCGACCGGGAAAATCGGGAACCGATCCTTTAGCCGGTCCGGCCCTATGGAAAAACTGAGAGCACAAGACCAGTGAGAAAATCGGCCGAACCGGCGGTTAATCAGTGAACCAGTAAAATTGGTATTGGTTTTTGGAGGTTCATCCGTTTTTTTTTAAAAAAAAATTTAATGGAATAAAACGACGTCGTTTTGACGTTTTAAGTAAAAAAATAAATAAATAAGGAAATTCACACTAAAACACCAAACAGAGTACTACTGAGTACAAACTCAAATAAAAAATAAGTGAATCACAAATTGGAAAGTGGAAACCCTAGCACACCTTCCATAAACCGTAGCACCTCAACTCTTCACTGCAGCGGCAGCAGACACACGACGTCGGCAGCACCGCGCCGACAGAACCGCGCCGGTAACCTGCAGCTGCCCGCAGCAGATCGCAGAACGACGCAGCTTCGCCTTGCACCGCGTCACGCACCTCAGCCGTAAAGCTCTGCCGCACACCACCGCTGGAGCTGTAAGTTCTCTTGCACCTACTCTCTTTTCTTGACTCTCTTCCCTATCCTTGCTTTTTTTCTCTTGTTGCAGAGTTTCTCTGCATTGTTTTTATTTTTGTATTTTTCATTTTTTTCTCTTGTTGGAGTGTTTCTCTTACTGCTACTGCTACATAGTGTTCTTGTTAATTACATTTTAAATTATTTAGATTTTTTTGCTTAATGCTACTTTGTTCTTGTTAATTTCATTCTAAATTATTTATATTTTTTGGCTTACTGCTGCTACTGCTACTGCTACATAGTGTTCTTGACTTCTTGTTAATTACATTTTAAATTAATTAGATTTTTTGGCTTACTGCTACTGCTACATAGTTAAAATTGAACTCTAATTACAATTGGAGTGTTAGGCATGTAACAGCAGCAACAACATTGAGCTGCTTAACTATGTAGCAGTAGTAGTATTGAGCTGCTATATCATCCAACAGCTTGTTTTAGTGTTAGGCATGTGACTTATTATTTTATTTTATTAGATGGGGGAGATATGGACATTGATGCTAGTATGCCTGATGTTGTCATGGAAGAGCCTTCTAGTACAGCTTCTGACGATGGCCTTCCTTTGGGTGTTTTTGATGTAGGCGTTGTGTCACTTGATGATGATTATGCTATGTGATAGTCTTTATTTTTATGTTGAACCGCTGTTTTTTGTTATTTTGTTTCTTTTTAATTATGTTAGAAGTTAGAACTTGATAAATTTAAAGATGGATTCAGTTAAATTATTATGTATTTTAATATTTGAACTTGAATGTGAACTTATTTTCAGAAAATAGATTACTTATGTTTAATAATTTTATTTTTTGCATTGTATTTGAGTAAAACGGTCCAACTCCGGTCCGACTCCGGTCGAACCTCTGAACCTCTGACTCAGTCATCTCATCGATTTTGTGACCGATCCGATTTTCTAAACCTTGATTCTAACAATAGTTTTTTAAAGCCGTCACTAAATTTATTAGCAACACTCAAATCAGCATAACCAAAAAAATAACTTAGGGACTGTTTAGATATTATTTTGTTTTAGTATCACCGCCTCCAATATAATCAAATATTATTTTTCAAATTTTATTTTATTTCATTTTGATTTATTATAAAAAAATATAAACTTATATATATTAAACTCATTAGCGAAGTGTCTAGATAATATGACGGCAGCCACATACAACATGGTTTCACCACCTATCCTAACTCTATGTCTAACTTTTCCTTTGATCTTGTTCATCTTCCAAAAACAAAGCTCTTCCACCGGCTCCAAGAGGCCTTCCAATAATTGGAAATCTTCACCAGTTAAATAAGTTTTCACTTTCTTTCCAGCTATTTGAACTCTCAAAGAATATGGCCCTATATTCACACTTCAATTGGGTCTGAGAACAGCAATTGTTATTTCATCTCCTAAATTGGCCAAAGAAGCACTGAAAAACCATGATCGTGTATTTGCTGGAAGACCATCAAACTTAATTGGTCCGCAAAAATTGAGCTACAATGGGTTAAGGATATCTTTTTCTCCATACAACAATATTGGAGAGAAACTAGAAAAATATGTGTAGTTCATATTTTTAGCTCTAAGCGTGTATCAAGTTTCTCTTCAATAAGAGAATTTGAGGTCAAGCAATGGATGAAGAAAATATCAAGTCATGCATCATCAAAAAAGGTAACAAATTTGAATGAAATGTCAATTTCTCTATCGAGCACTATTATTTGTAGGATTGCCTTTGGAAGAAGGTACGAAGATGAAGGAGTTGAAAGGAGTAGGTTCCATGATTTGCTCAATGAATGCCAAGCTATGATATCTGCCTTCTTTATTTCAGATTATATTCCTTTCTTGGGTTGGATTGATAGACTAAATGGAATGCATGCCCGTCTTGATAGAATTTTCACGGAATTGGATAAGTTCTATCAAGAAGTGATTGATGAGCACATGGATCCTAAGAGAGACACTTCCTATGGTGAGGATATCATTGATGTTTTGCTTCAATTGAAGAAGCACCAATCACTATCCTTTGACCTCACTATGGATCACGTCAAAGCACTCTTCCTGGTTTGTACTTTGTACTAATGTACTCTGTTTTTTTTTTTTAAATTAATATATCATTTAAATTGAAGTCGTTATTGCTTGTTGACTTAACTAATACCATGTAAAATCATTTAAATTCTTGGTGCATCAAAATTAAATTAAATTAATATAATGATAAATTTTAATTGCAACTTAAAACCATGTAATAATATATGTGTCTTTGTGTTATTTGCTTTTGTGAATTAAGGTGTCTTTGTGTTATTTGGGTTTTTGAATTAAGGTGCTCATTATTTTCTTTAATTTCATGTTAGTGTTTAGAGAGGGAGTGGATTTCACACTTAAGTATATGTTTTGTTGGAGTATTAATATTACTAAGTGACAAAATATGTTGTAGTTTAATAGATTTTAATTGAACCTTAACACTTATAACATGCTTCATTCAACTCAACTCTGTTAATACATTTAGATTTTTTTTTCTCAAAATAAGTACTATGAATTTTAAAAAAATTCTAATAAATTTTATGTATGTATACTTGATAATTTTTTTCACCTTCCATTTTAGTAAAAAATAGATGGTTTACAGCAAAATTTTTAGGTTTAGCCAAAATTTCTATTATGCCTTAGTAAACGATTTTAGTATAAATTTTTTACATTTATTAAGATAGCCATCATCTTCGTATATAAATATTTTATAATTTTTTATTTGAAGGCTGTAATAAAAGAAACATTAAGACTATATCCGCCAGCACCATTACTTGTACCAAAAGAAACAAATGAAAAATGTAGTATAAATGACTACGAAATTCCAAGCAAAACTATAGTGTACGTGAATACTTGGGCTATTCATAGAGATCCTGAAGCTTGGAAAGACCCACATGAATTTTGTCCTGAGAGATTTTTAGACAATGATATAGATTTTCTTGGACAATATTTCGAGCTGATTCCATTTGGTGCTGGTAGAAGAATTTGCCCAGGTATAAATATGGCACTTGCTTCACTTGACCTTATTCTTGCTAATCTTCTTTACTCCTTTGATTGGAAACTTCCAGAAGGGATAACAAAAGAAGATATTAATACTCAAGCGTTGCCTGGAGTAACACAACTTAAGAAGAATCCTCTTTATCTTATTGCAAAAAATAAGAAGGGTGAGTTACTTAAGGCTGCGTTTGGTTCTAAGACTGGGACTGAGAGACTGAGACTGGGAGACTGGGACTGAGGGACTGAGACTGAAATAGGTTTGTGTATTGTGTTTGGTTTAAAATTAATTAGAGATAGAGACTGAGAGATAGAGATTAAACTAAGTTGATGGAGCAAAAATAAAGATTAGTATTGGAAACTATAATGTTGATTAAGGGTATTTGAGTAAAAAAATATTTTTAAAGTTTCAGTCCCAGTCCCTAGTCTCTCAGTCCCTCCAATTTGGAGGTACTGAAAATACTGAAATTCTGGGGACTGAGACTGAAATTTTAGTTCCAGTCTCTGACTAACAAACAGGATACTGAGTCTCAGTCTCCCAGTCTCAGTCCCGGTCCCTCAAAACAAACGCACCCTAACATACATAGCCACGTGTGATGTCTCTGGTGGCAATGATTTTGGTGGCTAAGGGTGAATTTGAGTTGATAAACATTGTAGCAGATCCATTATCGATACATGACAGCTTCTGGTTGTTGTTGATGATTTTTTTACCATTTTAGCCACCATAAGCATGGCCACCAGAGTCTGCACCAACATATATATGTGTAGCCCATTCGATAATTCAGTTAAAGTTTATTTTTTCTTTTATTTAGTGTTTTTAGGAAGTGAAAAGATTATGGTTATGTCATGTAAATTTATAACTAGGATCAAAGCAAAATGTATTAAGAGATAGCTTAAGTGAGAGATATTATGGAGAAGAGAAGCAGAACAATAGAACAGAGGAGAGAAAAATTGAGAGAAATTGAATGGTTGAATTGTAAAACTGAATTAGAGAAATGATTATTGTGTTTACAAGGACTCTATAGATACCAGAATAGACTAGCTTATTGGCCTAACAAATTAACAGATTTTCCTAACTGCTAACAAACCATAACTAACACGTGTTACTAATTGCTAAGTAACTTCAGTTTCTTTGGTTTTTGGTACTGAGTCCTTGTCTCTATCAAAGACAATGAAAAAAAATACTTGATTTTAAGGAGAAACAGAAAAGAAAATTTTGATACTTAATATTAGGGAGACAATAGGAAGTCAATATTTTTTTTTTCTTTCTCCTTTTACCATCTACTATTTCTCTAATTACACTTATTGATTCCTTATCGGTCTCCTAATATTGGTTCCGTAGCATTATTTAAAAGAGAATTGCCTTTCACACCATCAAATCATGCTTTATTATCTGATCTTATCGTTTGTATTATTTATTTATTTTTCTAAGAATTTAGTTGGTGTGAAATATATATTCATAATTCTCATTCTAGTAGACCACTGATTTCGAAATTTAATGGGTAATAACAAGTCATTTAACAACTAGAGTACTAAGGTATAGGATTTAGTATTATATAAATTAATTAGGAATGTGAGTTAAAACTCTTAATGGATTGATAATATTATTTATCAAAAGATTCCACCTATATGAATATAGGAGTAGTGCCACTCCGATCAAGAATTTTAGAGGTTTTATTCTTGTAAATATTCATGAAACTAGGATGAGCACAAGGCCATATTAGTGCTTAAAATAATAGGTTCTTGAACTTAAAAGGTACGAACTAGCATATGGAATATAAGTTTAATCGATTAGACACCTATTACTTCGTTAGCACGTTAAGAAATTTACACTAAAAAAATATTTAATCTTAGTGACACATTCTTTATGCATATATTTATATGATATTTGAATTTTATAAATAGTGGGGGATTAAATAATGATATTTATAATATTAAATATTTAAATCTTGTAAATAATGGGGATTGAAAGACATTTACAATATTAAATATTTAATATTAATATTGATAATTGATGTTAACAACCAACGGTAAGTAACCGTTGTTGTCTTGTTGAATCAAAACGGAAAAATAGACAAACGGCTATAATTGAAACATAGCAACGTTTGATAATAATCACAATATTTTGAAGAATTATGATTGTTTGACTATGTATTGCACTGTTGTAATATTTGAAGAATTATATCCTTTGGTATACTCATTAACTACTGAGAATGTAATAGAAAGTCACAACTTTTAATTAGTATACGTGACTTACGATGATATTGCTGTTTGCCTATTATGTGGATGTGTATATATATATAATTTACTTATTATTCTTGGGCTAAGTGCTAATGAAACAACTAGATGCTACTAAAATTATTTGTTTAGAGAGTTAAAAAATTTTATTATTGCTAAATAAAAAATTTATAGGTTTCATTGTATTTTGGGAGAGTATTGTTATTAATCCTATAGCAACTTAGTATGGAGACAAATATCTTTCTAAAAATAACAATCTAATCGTACCTTGAAACCTAATTAATCATAATTTTTGTCATCTTCTATACATAAAATACTTAACATTATTGGCCTAACAAACTAACAGATCTTCCTAACTGCTAACAAACCATAACTAACACGTGTTATTTAATTGCTAAGTAACTTCAGTTTCTTTGGTTTTTGGTACTGAGTCCTTGTCTCTGTTAAAGACAATGAAGAAAAATACTTGCTTTTAAGGAGGCACAGAAGAGAAAATCTTGATAGCTAATATTAGGGAGATAATAAAAAGTTAATATTTTTTTTTTCTTTTACTATCTACTATTTCTCTAATTACATTCATTGATTCCTTATTGGTCTTCTAATGTTAATTCCGTAGTATTATAAGGAAGAAAATTGCGTTTCACACCATCAAATCATGCTTTATTATCTGATCCTATAGTTTGTATTATTTATTTATTTTTCTAAGAATTTAGTTGGTGTGAAATATATATTCATAATCCTTTGGATAATTATGGTTTTTTCTATTATTGTTGTTCATATGGATATGTTTTTATATTTTGGTTTTATTTTAGTTATGAATAATTTTGACGTGTTAATGTATAATTTTAATAAGGAAAATATTATCATGTGAAAATGTAAAATTTTGAATTTTGTTGATATTAAATTAATAATTTTATAAACCACTAAAAGTTGATATTGGTTCTTTAAATAATTTTATTATTTTTATGATTACTATTATAGAATCAGTACAATTTATTATTTTTGCCCAATAACTACTAGTCAATCAAATTTAAAAATATTGCCTATATATATAGTATTGTATTGAGTTGATAGCTAAAGATAATGAATTGCTTACTAAAATAATGGATAACAAATATAAATATTGATAAATTAAATATGTTAGCTCTTGATAGTATAGTTAATTACGATTGTATCATTGAACCATTAAATTAGCCAATTCATTGGTTGGTTGCTTTGATTTTGAGAACCTTGATAATTGCATATAATTTTATAACGAACAACACAGACAAATATAAATCTTAACACAAAAATTCAACTTTCATATGCGCAACAAAGAATTGAAATGACTGTCCAGTTTTTGCTTGAAGGAGGAGCGGCTTTCCCCTTAGAGCAAGCCATTTTCATGTCTATTTTTTAGAGAAACAAATTGAGAAACTTCACCCAACAACTCAATAGATTAAAAATTAGATTTGCAAATCAAAACTTCTTTACTCACACAGCAAAATGGAGCAAAATGGCTAATCAAGATGAAACCTATAGAATCATGGGGTGTTAACTCTGTTTGGTTAGTAGCCGGACTCTTCTTC
This sequence comes from Stylosanthes scabra, assembly GCA_036250425.1. Lineage (NCBI taxonomy): Eukaryota > Viridiplantae > Streptophyta > Magnoliopsida > Fabales > Fabaceae > Stylosanthes > Stylosanthes scabra. The sequence goes on along the minus strand of JASCZI010120911.1, from coordinate 87,571 downwards.
CTTGATGGCTATGTCGTAGGGGAGGAGGTGTTATCTAGTTTGTCCTGGTTATTCCCTAATGATGTTGGGGTTTGTAGTAGCTAAAGTCGAGAGCTCTTAAACGAATAAGGGGGAAAAAAACAACACCACATCATTTGGGGACCAAAATTGACTGTAATACTGTATTGTGCACATGTTCATAATGAAATGTGGTCTCATCCATTTATAAGGTATTTGTTTTCAATCTATTTACTTTCATCTAATGGTAACCGGTCTAATGAGGCTAAAAAAAAAATATTTCATCAACATTTAGTCTTTTAAGTTAAATTTTAAAAGATAATAGAATTATTTTAAAAAATATAATTCTTTTATAACATGTTAAAATCTAACATGCATTCAATTTACTATTCGGTAGTTAAAATAAATTTTTTTTATTATAATATCCATATCATCGATTTATCTATTTTATTAGAAATAAAAAAAAAAACTTATTTAACTTTTGTTGTCAGATAATTTATCCATTTATTTATATCCACTCTAACAAATGTATACAACCATCTAATGATGATTAACAAAAAAACTTTTAAATAAAATTTAAATTTGTAGCAAATGAATCTTTGATATATCGAGTTATAGGGTACCGTTGAAAACTAAAAAAATATTTAAAAAAATTTAGAAAACATTTTAAGAATTATGTAAATTAGTGTTTTAAGAATATTATTTAGAATATTTAATAAATAAAATTTATCAAAAATACTAATAATTATAAAAGTTTTAAGGCATTTATATCATAAACAGTTCAAAAAAAATTTCCTGATGATAACGTGAACCTTTTATTTACAATAAAAAATATTTAGACCAAGAAAAAAATATTTGAAATTTTACATATTTCTAGGAATTATAAATAAAGAGATATTAAAGATTGAATTGAGAGGAATCTACAATGGACCAGGTTCATGGTGGATCAAGTGAAATATTCTCAAATGAGTGGTTGTAATTTTTTTTATATTTTATTTTTATTATTTATTATAAAATCACAATCACTCTCAACCACTCATTTAAAAATATTTTACTTGATTTATAATAAACCAGGTCCATCTTAGACAAAACCTTATTTCAACTCATAAGTTATATATTATTTTAATTTTTTTTATATATAACTAATAATATTAAATTATATTTTTAATTTAAATTAAATTAAATTTTCAAGACGCGGATAAATTCACTAATTAGTTATAGAAATCGGGTGTCCTAAATATTAAATAGGACTATACACAGAGCAAACAGGGGACTCCCAATTAAAACATCTCATTTGAAAGAAAATACTAGAAACATATAGAATACACCAAAAGATTGGAAAAGTTCAAATGAAATAAAAATTAAAAATTAAAATAAACGGTATATCTCTAATAAAAATTAAATAAAATAAAAATAAAACTAAGAATGACAATTAGTTGGATGATTATTATTAGCTCAAACTCACGTGCATACTAAGAGTATCTTAATTTAATATTAATTTGGGTCTCATTATACATCAGTATTTGTGGGACTATATCTCATTTGATACTATATTTAAGATAATATCTCCAATGTTTAGTTTTAATATCAGCAATTTGGATCCTACACAATACTATTTATTAAGTTAAATTAACTTGTATTAAATGAGTTGTACAAGTGATACGGTATTAACTTAATGATACCGGTAACATTTTCAAATTTTCTTTCAATACATATCAAAGTATCAATTTAGTTCATTTGTGTTTTTAAGATGAATTGATATCCAAAAAATACAGGCAATGCTCTCTAAGTCCACCCCAAGAATCTTTTAAGATAAGGTTCTTCTTGAACATTAACCTAAAACTAATTAATGTCATCGCTGGAATTTCATAACCATCCAAGTGCACTACAATACGTAGTGGTCCTGCTGAGTGCCGGATTGAAGGTTTTGTCTAAGATGGACCTGGTGAAATATTAAAAAGATATCTATTCTTTTGTGTTTTTTTTCATTTATAAAAATATATTTGTTGTTGTTCTGTATATTTTTAGAATAATTCTACGAAACCAACGTTAGAGAGCCATTAGAGAGTCAATAATTGATTTATCATCTAAAATTTATATGAGTTATCATCCGTAGTTCATATATCCAACATTACGTTATCATTCAAAATTTATATAAGTTATCCTCCATAGTATATGTTGGCTCTCTATTGGTCATAATCTATTGATTCCCTAGTCCTTTTCATAATTTTATCATTGACAATGTTGTATAGAACCAACATTAGGGAGCTCTTAGAGAGTCAATAACTAAATTATCTATCATCCAAAATTAATAGATACATATCATCCGAAATTAATAGATGTATCGTCCAAACACAATAAAAATGATTATCCACATAATATATGAATTATCATTCGTAACTTCATCTATCATCACCATCAAGAGAATTGGATCCCAAATATATTGGTCTCTAAGATTTTTCTTTTATCACATATCTCAATTTAATATCCCGTCAAAATGGGGCAAACCTGTCGAGTAAGATCCGTTTATCAGTCTAAATCAGGCGGACTTTTCCAAAAAGAATAACTATTCTTTTGGTCATTAAGATTTTGAGACAAAATTAAATTGGTCCTAAACTTTTTTTTTTACAAAACTATTTTATTTTCGGAAAATTAAATTATAAAATTATTTAATATTACTATTAATTATATATAAAATAATTATAATAATATATAATTTGTGCATATGAATAATAATGGATATTAAAACATATGTATTTTTTCTGTTTATTTTCTTTATTTATAAAAAATGTGTCTATCATTATTCTGCATATTTCTATCATAAATCTCTATTTAATATGATTGTTAAAATAGGTCAATTCCATCGAATCAGTCTCTTTATTTAATATAATAAATTATTACATACATGATACATATTCTTTACTGTGAAAAAAAAATAAAAAACCTCACACAAAGCTTTCAAATGAAATGGAAAAAGAAAATGAGACAAGTGTAATCACCTTATTAAGCATTTTACTTGTGCAAACAAATTAAACTCTAGATATCATTATTCACGGTAACCATACATGTATTACTGTATACATTGATATACCTCATTTTTAACATGAAAAAATATAAACATTAATACATAAATTTTACTTTTTCGTATTACGTTTATATTTTCTCGTGTTAAAAAGAGATATACGAAAGTATACAATAATACACGTAGATTAATTATATCAATTATTCCTTCTTAGTTTTGGCAATAAGATAAAGAGGATTCTTCTTATGTTGAGTCAATCCGGGCAAAGCTTCAAAATCAATATCTCCAATTTTAACACCTTCTGGAAGCTCCCAATCAAAGGAATAAAGAAGATTAGCAAGAATAAGATCAGGTGCTACAACAGCCATATGCATACCTGGACAAATTCTACGACCTGCTCCAAATGGAATTAGCTCAAAATCTTGACCCTTAAAATCAATTGAACTTTCCAAGAATCTCTCTGGACAAAACTCTTCTGAATTTTTCCAAGCTTCAGAGTCTCTGTGAACAGCCCATCCATTAATATAAACTATAGTCTTAGCTGGAATTTCGTAACCACCTAAAGTGCATTTTTCATTTGTTTCTTTCGGCACTAGTAATGGTGCTGGTAGGTATAATCTTAATATTTCTTTCATCAAAACCTTAAAATAACTGCAATTTTGAATATCATCTTCGTCTAAGAAATCTTTTTGCTGGCCAAAGCTTCTAATTTCTTCTTGAACTTTATTCATCACTCTTGGATTTTTCATAAGTGCAGTCATAGCCCAAACTATTGTGGCTGCAGTTGTATCCGTTGATGCAACAAGTATATCCTATAAAAAGGAAAATAAAAAAAAAATTAAGTCAGAGGTGGTTGGGTACATCAATTTGTAGATTTTTGTAATTCGTGAATCCAATTTATTTGGGCTCAAAAGTTTCACCTTATGTATAAAGTGTATAAGTCCAAAATTAAAGAAAGAAAAAGAATATAAGCCCAAAATTTCAAGTCATCCACTTTAATTTTTCTTTTATCAAAATGTTCGTTTTTAATTATTTAGTAGGGTATATAAAAAAATAATTATTTAGTTGGGTAAATAACAAATATGTCCCTGACTTTTTAAAATAGATAAAATTATTTTTTATTTTGCTAAAATACACATATACCCTCAATTTTTAAGAAAATTGGACACTTATATCCCTCTGTCTGGACCAAGTGACTGTTATGGTAATATGAGACAAATTTACCTCTCACTTTGCAGCTACAAGAGTATCAGTGTCCAGTTTTCTCGAAGACTGGGACATGAGTGTATTTCAGTAAAGTGAATGACAATTTTGTCTTATTTTAAAAAAATTAAAACATATTTATTTTTTTTAAAAAAAATTCATCTCTAAGCACGCTAAAATGGAGTGGTCAAGAATGATATACCCTATTATATATCTAAAGGTTTTAGGTCCAATCATTACAAAATGTTAAAAAACATTATCTCTATTGTCTAATCAAATTAAATTAGTCCAAATTGCGTAATCTCTAGAAATAAGAAATTAATGTAAAGGAAAAAGAGTACCAACCACTAATATTGCTTTGATGTGACCATAAGTGAGTTCAAAGGAGAACGAACGTTGTTTCTTCAATTGAAGCAACACATCAACAAAGTCTTCTTCCTCCGAATTGGTGTGTCTATTAGGATCCATGTGTTCTTCAATAACTTCTTGGAAGAACTCATCAAACTCCTTGAAAGTTCTATCAAGACGCGCATGAAGCCCCTTAACTCTATCAATCCAACCCATGAAAGGAATATAATCCGAAACGAAGAAAGTAACCATCATGTCTTGCAACTCATTGAACAAACTGTGGAACTTACTCCTTTCAACTCCGTCATCTTCATACCTTCTTCCAAACGCAATCCTACAAATAATAGTGCTTGATAGAGTCATCGACACCTCATTCAAATTCATCACTTTATTTGATGAAGCATTGCTTGATATTTTCTTGACCAATTGCTTCACCTCGAATTCTCTTATTGAGGAAAAGCTTGACACACGCTTAGCACTAAGGACATGGGTATCACATATTTTTCTAATCTCTCTCCAATAATTATCATATTGGGAAAAGAACATGTCTAACCCATTGTAGGTCAATTTTTGTTGACCAGTTAACTTTGGTCTTCCAGCAACTTCACGATCATGGTTTCTAAATAATTCTTTGGCCAATTTAGGAGATGAAATAACAATTGCTTTTCTTAGACCTAATTGAAGAGAGAATATAGGGCCATATTTCTTTGAGAGTTCAAATAGTTGAAGATAAAGGGAAGAGTTATCTAATTGGTGAAGATTTCCAATTATTGGAAGGCCTCTTGGACCTGGTGGAAAGGCTTTGTTCTTTCGTTTTTGAAAGAACTGGAAAAACAGGGACAAAGGAAGAGTTAGGAATAGAACTAAGAGTAGTGGTGACACCATTTTTTTACCCGTGACTAATAATGCTTATGAAAAGTGTGGTTATTGTTATGCTTTAATTTCTTGATTGAGTGTTTAGAAATTTATAGTACAGCATTCGGACCTCAAATTTGAGTGACCAATGTGAATATGTTATTAGAGTGTGTGTGAAACTGAAAAGACAAAGATGATAGTGGAAATAATTTAATAGAAAGTGTTATTTGAATAAGGAACAATTATTGTCTTATTATATCGTTATTGGATTTGACGGTATTTTCCACTTTATTTAGAAAGACTTTCATAGCAGTCGTCTATTAGTTAGGATTATTTTCTAATTATGGATAGTATGCTTCTCACAATTTTTGTATGTGTCTCAAAATCTTTTCCTAATTAAATAGTATGCATCTCACAATTTTTGTATGTTTCAATTAATTAAATCACCAATATTAAAAGAGTATTACGAAATCAACGTTAAGAAGTTAAGGGTTTAGGGTGACAATAAGTTAAATTAGTTGAAAAAGGAAAGGAGAAGAGAGAAATAAAAAATTTTAGCTATTATGGATCATCAACTATTGGCTCCATAAACTTTCTTATATTAATTAAAATTCTATTATGCAAAAAAAAAATTTAAGTTTTTTCTCGCCATCAATAGATTAGTTTTTTTAATTTTAATTAATTATTTTATTGACTGATTAATTACTATTATAAAATTAATTCATTAACAAAATGGTATTCAAAATTCCATTAATTCTTATATACTAAATAGATGGATGTGTGCGTCTTACATTGTTACTTACACGCATGTCTCATGAGGTGACGTGAGTACGTCACAACCAATTCAACCACAGTTGCAAACACAAATATTTATAAAGACTAACATTTTTTGTTAATATTATCTAATACTTTAGATTATTATTTACATTTTATACTAGTACAATTTAAATTTTAGAATTTATAATTTAGTATTTATTGTTTACAGTGTTGGTCAAGTATTGATAAAACATGATAAACTTTGTTGATCGTGCAATATCATTCTAATAAATTTGATACAAACTTTAGCTCATTATATTAACACTTTTGAAAGTACTATTGCTATATTAAATTTGATGATAGCAAACATGCAATGGCACTGGATTTTGTCCATATTTAATATAGATGGCTCAATGGCTGTTTATAGCTTAATATATTCTCTGTAGTTGTAACTTGTAAGTTGTAACTTATAATAGTTAAGTTATGGATCTCTCTAAACAAGTGAATGTTTACAGCTAATGATATAGTTTCCGAAGACAAGATTCTGTATTAATTCCATTTGGTAATCTTGAAGGACTAATTTGTTGGCCAAAGAGGCAAAGACAAATCTTAGTATCATAAAAATTAAGCAAAACTTCTTTAGGGACGAATATAGACTATGGAGAGCAAGCAATGACCAATTTTTAACATTAGTGATATCATTTTTATGATCCATTTATATGAGTATCTCTAATATCTGATATCCCTAGCTTGGGCTTTGCAGCATCACATCACATTAAAACATTTTTTAAAATAATTGCCAATTGCATTCTCCTAATTATTTTCTACCCTGAAACCAAACGAAACAATTATTGCAAATAAAGAAGTCCAAAAGTAATTTGATATGAATATTGAACCCGGGACGAAACAATAATAATTCTACAAAAGCACATATAAAAATATCTTCTAGCTTCCACGATTACCAAAATCACAACAAATTATAAGCTGCAAGGACAAAAATTCAACCAACAAAACTGAAAAGGTTGAAGTTCCAATTAAATATACCTCAATTTAAAAACCACTAACAAAAGCCAATGAATCAGTACTTGACTGGAGCAAGTATATCAAGTTGAGAACCAAGCTTCTCCTCAGCAACCTTCTCAGCTTTCAACCTCAACTTGTTCAGCTGCTTCTTTCTCTCGTACAACAAATGCGCCTTCTCCTTCCTCTTCTTCTCCAGTTCCTGCGATCCCCAAAAACAAGTCACACACAAACATTCAAACAAGTAAGTTACAATGACAGTTAATCCCTCAGCCATTCTCAGCCCTGTCATGTGACTCATCATACACATACATAGGCTGTGTTTAGGTGGCTGAGATCCCGTATTGTGTTTGGTTGACAAATTGAGTTGTTGTCACCAAAATTTCAGTATTCATTTTCAATACCTCCCAAAAAGTGAAGATAAGGGGACTGTAATTTATGTGGACCTAACCTTTTTTACTCGTATACCTCACTCTATATTGAAGTTTTCAATACTAACCATTGTCCCTCCTACATGGACTTAATTTAATTTCTACTCCGTCTCCGTCTCTCTCCCAAACACAATGTAGCTCTCCTCCAAACACAGCCATAGAGACTACCGATTGCTCTTATGCACAAATCAGGGATGTAATTAATGCAACTGAGATCTAATTGCCTGTTAAAGTGTTAATTCTAATCCTTAAACCCTAAAAAATCAGAACTATTTAGGCTTAACTCAAGTTTCCACAGAACAAAAAGAGACAGATTTTCAGTTTTTCACACTAACCGTGATAGTATCGTAATAATTCCATCCAACTTCAGATGATAATCTACCAAGCAAGCAGAATTTGTGTCCCTTCTGAAGCCTCAAAACCCTAATTCAATCAATTCACAAGAAATTCGTTAATTAAAAATAAAAACTACGAAATTGAATCGATAAACAGAAAAGTGACGATCAATTACTTACTTGAGAGCATCAGGAATCACCATCCTCTTGGTCTTATCATAAGGAGGAGGGATTCCCTCATAAACCTTCAAGCGAGCAAGAGCGGCTTCGCCACGCTTGGTCTTGTGAGGAATCATGCCGCGAACGGTGCGCCAGAAGATCTTGGAAGGAGCACGGAAATGGATGGGGCCATGAGAGGGCTTCGTGTTCATCCTCTTACGGAGGAACCTCATGTACTTCATCTTCTGCCTGACGAGACCACCGGAGATGCAGATCTCCTCGCACCGAACCACCACCACCTTCTGACCGTTCAGAAGCTCCTTCGCCACTATCGACGCAAGACGGCCAAGCATGTGGTGCCGCGCATCCACCACCACGCGCGATGCGCATATCCCTGAACCCGAAACCATTGTTTTCTTCTGATGATGATGATGATGAGATACACGCCCAACTTGGAACCCTAATTGCTGCGTATAATTTATATGATCAGAGACAGAGAGAGCGGAGGATTAGGGTTTTTCATTTGGGCCTGTGTTGGGCTTTTCTACTCAATATTTTTATTTTTGCTCACGGTTTTATCCTGTTAGGCCCAAAAGAAAGTAAATCGGCAGTTACTTCAGTTTTTTAAGCATTCGGCTATTAATCAACTACCGAATCGTGTGGGCCGTTAGGCTCCTTTGTTTACCAAAAAAAAAAATCTATATAGATATGTGGCGGTAGCTTCACCTCATGGCATGTGATTTTGTTCCTTTTTTTTTTTTTGGTACTTAAATTTAAATGGTGTTAACTTTCTTAATTTGTGACATAATTTGTCCCTTAATTAATATTCACCTATATTTTATTGTATAATTTATGATTTTTATTTGAAAATAAATATAGTAATATAAAAAAATTTATTTTCACCTTCTTTAATTTATATTCACCATGTTTATAAGATGATTAAACAATTTTTTTCTCAAAAGTATTATTTTATTATTTTAATTTTTTTATAATCAGAATACTTTTCTTTTAAATAATTTTAGATGTTAATTAAGTAAAATTTTAGTTTGGAAAAACTCAATTCATATTACAGCAACAAAAATTTTTTATAATGATATTTTATTTTAATATAGATCTCAAATTTTTAATAGACAACTAAACATATTTTATTTTAAAATATTTTTTCAATATTTTAACTTTTTATTCCAAACCGATCTAACTAATTTTCTTTTTTTCTTTAAACAAATAGATAGTCTTAACATACAAAATAAATAATTAAATATACCTCCATGAATAAATGCCAAGACATCAACAGAAAAAAAAAGTGTTGCTAACCTTCGTAGTGTGATTTAATTTGCTGTTCACGGAGAAAAAAATATCATTAACAGCTTAATTATAATCATAATCACCTTTTGAAAAGCTAAATAAATTAAATTTATTTTTGTGTCAGGTGTCACTGTACTTAGGTTCTGCATTTTTGAAATTTTTAAGTACTTTTAACACCACAAGTCAATATGCTAAAGAAGCTACCTTATATCTACATCTGGGATAATTTTAGGTATATATACCTTAGAATTTTCCAAAAATAAAACCAAATATTTTTAATATTTAATGACTAATTCGTCATGTGCATACATTAATCTACTAGTCAATAATAAATCCTTAAATAGAATTTTAATTCGCGACATATTAGTCATTATCCTTTATATTTAATGTTTTTTGAAAATTTAATGAGGTAAGTGCCCTTATAAATGCATATGGATTCGTCATTCACAAGAGTATTTTTTTTAGAGTTCATTTATGTATAATTTTAAAGAAGGGAAAGGCACAAAAAAATTACTCAAATTTATTTATTAAAGATTATGCATGATCTACCTCACTTTGAGAAAAATTACATTGTAGCTATTAACATCTTCTTCAAACACTTTTCTTTTAAAAAGTAATCATGCTTACATTTTCTACTAATCTTTCATATGGAAAACTAAAGTTACACACAACACCTTTCATATGATGATGAAAAAGAAAATGATACAAGTGTAATAATCTCACTTTGGTGAATAACGTTATTCTTTCCTAGTTTTGGCAATAAGGTAAAGATGATTCTTCTTATGCGAAATTAACCCGGGCAAAGCTTCAACATCTACATCTTCATTATTTACTCCTTCTGGAAGTTCCCAATCAAAGGAATAAAGAAGATTAGCAAGAATAAGGTCAAGTGCTATAAGTGCCATATGCATACCTGGACAAATTCTACGACCTGCACCAAATGGAATTAGCTCGAAATTTTGACCCTTAACATCAATTGAACTATCTTCTAAGAATCTCTCAGGATAAAACTCTAGTGGATTTTTCCAAACTTCAGAGTCTCTATGAATAGCCCAGGCATTTATATAAACTATAGTCTTCGCAGGAATTTCATAGCCATCTATAATGCATTTTTCATTCGTTTCTTTTGGTACAAGTAATGGTGCTGGTAGATATAATCTTAGTGTTTCTTTTATCATAGCCTTAAAATAGCTACACTTTTGAATATCTTCTTCATCTAAGAAATCTTTTTGACCTCTAAAATTCCTAATTTCTTCTTGAACTTTCTTCTTTACTCTTGGATTTTTCATGAGCTCGATCATACCCCACACTATTGTGGCTGTAGATGTACCTGTTGCTCCTACAATCATATCCTATGAATAAAAAATTTAAAACAAAGCAGAATATGTTTAAGTCAAAGGGAGGATCCATTTTCTTTTAGACTAAAAACTTCACTGTATATATATATAAAGTGTAAAAGATCAAATTAAAGAGGATATAATAAGGAATATATAGATTTTTTTACAAAATAAACATAACTCTTAAAGAGAAATATAGAAAGAAACTACATAAATTTATTGATAATAAATACAAAAATTTTGTGACAATAAACGTGTAAGAGTGTTAGCAGTAGAAGAGAAATAGCTAGGTGATTTCATCTGATTTTAAAAATTGTCTGAATGAAATTAAATTAGTCCAAATTGCATAATCTCCATAAATATAATAAAAGGGTACCAACCATTATTACTGCTTTGATGCAATCATAAGTGAGGTCAAAGGGAAATGCTTGTTGTTTCTTCGACTGAAGCAAGACATCAACAATATCCTCTCTTGGTGATGTAGTAGTGTTTCTATTTGGATCCATGTGTTCATCAAGCACTTGTTGACAGAACTCATCCAACTCCTTGAAAATTCTATCAAGACGTTTATGCATTCCATTGAGTCTATCAATACACCACAAGAAAGGAATATAATCCGAAACAAAGAAGCTACCCATCATTGCTTGACATTCATTGAGCAGATCATGGAACTTACTCTTTTCTACTCCGCCTTCATCTTCATAACTTCTTCCAAAGGCGACCCTACAAATAATAGTGCTTGTTAGAGACATCATCATTTCATTCAAATTCATCACCTTTCTTGATGAAGCATTGCTTGATATTTTCTTGATCAACTGCTTGACCTCAAATGTTCTTATCGAAGAAAAGCTTGATACACGGTTAGAGCTAAGAACATGAGCTACACATGTTTTTCTAATTTCTCTCCAAAACTCATTGTATGGAGAAAAAATCATCTCTGACCCCATTGTAGCTCAATTTTTGCTGACCAGTTAAGTTTGGTCTTCCAGCAAATTCACGGTCATGGTTTTTCAATGCTTCTTTGGCCAATTTAGGGGATGAAATAACAATTGCTTGCCTTAGACCTAGTTGAAGAGAGAATATAGGGCCATATTTCTTTGAGAGTTCAAATAGTTGAAGATGAAGGGAAGAATTATCTAATTGGTGAAGATTTCCAATTATTGGAAGGCCTCTTGGACCTGGTGGAAAGGCTTTGCTCTTTGGTTTTTGAAGGAAGAAGAAAAACAAGGTCAAAGGAAGAGATAGGAATAGAATTAGGAGAAGTGGTGACACCATTTTGGCCCGTCACTGATACTAATGATTTTTTAAAGTTATTATTGATATGCTTAATTTCTTGCTTGAGAGTTTAGAATTTATAGAACAGCATTGGATCTCAAATTTGAGCGAACAAATTGTAATTAATTAAACTGTGTATTTCTTTTTTTGTCTTAGATAAGACTAGAATTTAAAACCTCTTACAATAAAAAAGAGGTAATACTATATAAGCTAATGTATATCGATTTATTAAACTATATATGTGAAAGGACAAAGAAGATATACTATTGGTAATAATTTAATTATTGAATAACAAAAACGATACATCTCATTGGATTTGTTTGAGAGTATGTACTAGTGGTAATATTTATCTTGTATAAGCTTCGTTGTATGTAAACTTGACCTTATTATATATTAAAGCTTTTAAACGTATTATTACTACATTGAGTTTGGTGGTGATTGCAAATACATGGTAAAATATTTTCTTGATGGAGTGCTGCCATATTTTTTAGTGAAAACGTTATAAATTTTTATTTTATTTGTTGGCGGAATATAGTCTAATAATATATACATACTAGCTAGTACATTAATAACCTAGGAAAAGTAGTTAATAATTCACCGAAAAAAAAAACTCGAAATACTCAAAAACACCTAAAACTCAAATTAAAAAAATCAACACTTAAGTTATGATTTTGAATTTGTTTTTTATTATGCTTTAATTTCTTGCTTGAGTGTTTAAAAATTTATAGAACACATTCGGATCGGACCTTAATTTGAGTGACCAATTTGAATAAATATTATTATTTATTAGACGACGATGTAAAGGAATAGTCGTAATAATTTAACTATATGATATTACATCGTAATTCACCAATAAATATATGCATTATTACATCGTCATTAGTTTTGACGGTGATTTTTAGCTTAATTTAGAAAGACTTTGTATACAACCGTTGTCTGATAGGAATCTCTTTTCATTTTCCAAAAATAAGTATGAATGACACCAAAAAATTAATAAATTAAATAGTATGAATCTCACAGTACAATTTCTTTATGTCTTCTTTTATCAATTAAATCTTTGAATGTTGTTATTTACTCGTTTTTTTTTTTCATTTGATGTTGTACTTCTTTATATTCTAAGATTGTGTTTATATTTAAATTTCTCATCCTTTCTTGGATCTTTGACAAGTGACTAACGATCGAAAAAAAAATAATTAATTAAACCAATAATATTCAAATAAAAAAGTTTCAAATATATAAAAATATGATATTTTAATAATTTTAGCTGTTAATCAGTTAAAAATATTGAGATATTAGTATTTTTGATAAAATTAAAAATTATCCTTATTTATATTCTATATCATGAAAACCACCAAAAAATTAAGGTTTTTTTTTATCAACGGTTAATAGATGTAATAGTTTGTTGTGACAGAAAAGGCTTAGTTAATTATAACCAACATGAATTATGATATCAAATTTAGGAAGCTATTTTAAATTTGAACTCGAGTTTCGTAAGTAATTTTGAGTTTTTTTTTTTTATATATAATTTTGAGTTTTCCTAAGAGTTACGGATTCTCATTTGGGCTTACGTGTTGTGGTTTTCTACTTAACATATGTTTTTTTCACAGCTTTACCTTGTTAGGTCCAAAAGGAAAGTAAAATGGGCAGTTATTTTTCATACAGTAAAAAATCTCATGACCAAATTAACCTTGTTCTTAAAGGAAATTAACTTTTAACTTTAAAGACAAAAATAATACAACAAAAAAAACTTTAAAGGCAAAACAAATATGTTTAGCCTTTTTCCAAAATTTAATGAAGCAAATGTCCTTACAAGTTATTTTGCTACTCCAACGGCAAATCTGGATCCGGAAATCTTGGATCTCCTTAGATCCAGTTCGATCGGAAAGATTTCGACACTGTCCGATCTTCAACCGCCTCTAAGTTAGAATAAGATAACGTAATATTTTAATTACGTTTTAATTTTAATTTTTTAATTTAAATTAATTTGAAGATTATGTGTGTTAATACTAAAATGTTATGATTATTTATTTTGAGACTAACGGTTATGATTATGATTCAACATAGTTTTTTTCTTGGTGACGTGTTTTTTTTTTTTTCTGCAGATGAGAGCAATGGCATAATGTTCTCTTCAATGATTAACTTGAAGACTCTCACGGTTCCACCTTGGAAAATTTATGTGGGATTGTAATTATGGGGAAAAAAAAGTTATAAATAAACGCAGAGGATCTCTGCTTGTCTTTTTAGTTAGTTACTTAACTATGGTCCCAATTTTTTTTCTTTGACATGCGTTGAAATTTTCAAGTGGTCCACATACTCTAAATAAAATATCTCATAATAATTTCACATCTTTGTACTCAATATGAATCTATGCTTCTCATCAGTTGTAATCCTATCAATTACATACACATACACATGAACCTAAGAATCTTAATTGTCTGAACACACATGGCACACGAGATCTCCATATAATGGAGATATAAATTAGGGTAAACATGAACTATTCATTATCTCATTGGTCTGGATTCACTTATTCAATAATTCTAAATATGGAACAACAAACATTGAATTCAAAAGGCTATTATATTATCGAATGCAAACAAAATTTTGTCCAAAAATAATGCTTTCTAAAAATGTTAGTTGATAGCTGATTTCTTGAATTTGCAAAATATTTTTATATTCAAAAGGCTATTATATTATCGAATGCAAACAAAATAATCCATTATAGTTTTCTGTTAGTTGAGTTTGACACATGCAATTTAATTAGCATGTGCATCGATATCTCATCGCTATTCAATCGTCACACATGTATAAACATTATCTCTTCTGCTTCTGCATAGCGCGGATAATGTCCACATATATTAGAAATAGCTAGGTTAAGTAATTTTTTGTCTTTAAGGTGTAGATGAAAATTAAATTCGTCCTTAAATTTTTTTTTTATCAATTTCGTGTTCATAGTTCACAATTGTTTTAAAATAATCCTTTTATTTTTCAAATAATTTTTTTAAACAAATTTAGTCTTTTAATTGATAAAAATAATTATTTTTTAAAAAAAATACCTACCATCGCCCTCCTCTACCGCCTCCTCTACCACCATCCTCCACCACAACCATTCTCGGTCATAATCTCTCACACTTGCTTTACTTTTCCCAACAACACTTTACATCAACAATGCTATCCTTCTGGTATGTCTCCTATTATCTTTTTATTTTTATTTGCTTTTATTCAAACTTTACTCCACGTTGATGTTTGGGGCTCATCTTTCTGGGTAATGTAAAAATATTGAAGATGCAGAACTAGAAAAGAATGGGTTTTTATGTTCTATTTTTTTACAATAAGGCTACATATACATCTCTGTAGAACTGATTTTCATAAAATACTTAACCGAATTTTCATGAAAAACTTAAACGGATTTCGAAAGAAAAGAAAAAAAGCGGATTTCATAAAAAAACATAAACGGATTTTCAAGAAAAAAGTGGATTTTCATTAAAAATAGAATTTTTCTTCCTCTTCCATTTTCTCTTCTTCCACTACAAGAAATGCGCATGTTACAGGCGGAATTACCGGGGGAATTTGGGGCGGACATTACCAGGGGAATTTGTGGTGAATTTATCGGCGGATTTTGAGTAAAATTTGTGGCAGGGGAAACTTACTGGCGGATTTTATAATCCCACGATAAATCCCCCGGTAACGCTAAATAATAAAGGAATCACAAACGGTGTTCTTTCCCACTCCCCCATTTTCTACCCTAACTCAACTCTCTCTCTTCTCTCTCTCCTCCTCTATCGCGCCGGCGAAAACAGCTACCACCGCCGAGCCACACCTCTTCCCCTTCTTCTTCTCCTTGTTGTATCTCTTTCTTACTCATGTCTCTTCTGCTCCGGCGCCATACCGTCCACCAAGCATATGCGTCATCGCCCTCCAGATCCGTGCTTACAAGAACAACGACGTTGCGCCACTGACCCTCTCTGCCTCTCTTTTCTCCACTGCGTCGCCGGCCTCTGCCATTAGCCCAGTCGGTGCCATCGAAAACCACCGCGCCTTCCACCTCTCGTCGCCGCCATGGCTCGTCATCTGCTGGCTGAACTGCGCGCTGCTATATCTCTCGCAGCCCTTGCCTCTGCTTCGCACCGTTGCACCTCCTTGTTCCTCCGTTCTCCACTACTCGAGCAACCATTGCCCTCTCTCCCCGGTTAAACTTGGTTCTCTTGTTACAGATTTCAGATTTCACCAATTTTAATTTCTTTCTGTTGAAGTAATTTAGGTTTGGTTAGAGGTTCTAAATTTGCATAAAAAACTTAATCTAGGGTTTAGATTTTGATTTTCTAATTTATTTATTTGCCTTTTATATTTTCTGAGTTGCCTTCCTAAGTTTGTTATTTGTTATATCTTTTGATTGATTTTTTTATTTTCTGAATTTTTTTAAAGCTAGGTTTGTGTTATGAATTTTGATTTATTGTTAAGGTTTAAGAGAACTATTAATCTTGTTTTAATTTTATTCGTTTGCATCTAAAATCTTTCACCTCTATGATAAAAATTGCCTTCAATTGCATCTAGTCTTATCATGTTGTAGTTAGTGTATTATGCTTATCCATTATGCAATAGAGTTTTGAACTGAGCTATTTTTCTTTGTAGCGAATGGAACAAGAAAAGGCTGAATGGTAAGAACCCTGTGATCTCAGTGCTGCATAATAAACATATCGATGCTGGACTTAATGGTAATATATTTTAGTATCTTCTGTTGTAGTTTTTTGTATCATTAATATATCGGTGATCTGATCCTGCTTGTGTTTCTTTTATTTCATTTTATTTTTTATTGTTTTGTTTTAGTTGGCCATTAAGTAAATACATCTAAGATGTTTGCCTACTGATTTTTCCCTTGTTTTTTGTATTCTTGAGGAATTGGATAGTTCATCATAATATTTGTCTTTATCAATTGGCAGAGATTTTTTATTGTTTTGTATTATTCAATTGGCAGAGATTGTGGTTTAAGACAAATCTGAAGCTTTGTAAGATTTTCTTTGATATTGGTGAATATGGACGAATGAGCAAGGTAAAGGTTTAATTTGCTATCCAACATAATTTGGATGTGTCTATATGATTCTATTTGTGTTTAGCATCTTTAATAGTAAAAATTTAAGAATTTGTTGGATCCTTTGGGATCTTGAAGGAGCTTCACAATTGTGGCTTTTTATTAGTTAATAACATATTCAGCTTGATTTCACTTGCCTTATGTTTAGCAATCTTCAATTAAATTTACGATCATACCATGTTTATTGTATTAGAACCTCACTAATATTGTGTTTTGACTCTTTTGATTGTGGATCAGTGGCAGATGGGTTGAGGTTAGACAATTTGCTATTAGAGTCAACTTTGAATTGTGTATAAGGTGAGTTATCCATCTGATAATTCTGGGTCCCTTCGTTCCTTCATGCTTTTTTATTTATTTATTTTTTCAAATGCAAATTTTGTGATATTGAAACTCATTTTAAGACAATATGTGTACTAGTTTGATA
>JASCZI010120911.1:24749-70005 GCA_036250425.1 Stylosanthes scabra | reverse complement strand
GATAATCAAATCTGCAACTTTGTTCCTTTTTTTTAATTGCTTCTTCAGTCTTGTAGCCATGTTAAGCTTCTCAAACACTCTGATTTCATGATTAAGTACCCTTGTTTTACTACAAGATCCATACATGTTTGAATCTGTATGTTTGATCACATTCTTTTTTTTTCATTTTATTTTTGCAGCCTGTTCAATGGAATTTGCCACATGTGAAAAAACATTCTTTCTTTGGGGAAGGTGCATGATGGCAAATAGCTTCTACTTTTTCAGATAAACTTTCTAAGAATTGTTATTGGTTTGGACTTTGAGAAATTAGGTAGTTACTTGTTTAATTATGCAATTTTTTATCATTTGTCTTTCTATGCAAACATAGATTATTTGACTTAAGATATTTTCACTTAGTTAATGATTTGGCCGGTAATGTTTATCATCAATAGTAAGAGTTCCTCATTTCTAGTTGTTTATTCTTCTCTATTTAGTTATTATTTATATCATGTTGTCATGGATTTCATTTCAACACTTTTGATTTCTTTAATTTTTAGGATGATAAGAGTTTCTGTAATGAAGGGGTGAGAGTGTTGCTTCATGGGAAGAGCATAGTGGTGGAGGATGACTTGGATAAGAGGTGGGAAGAGCATAGTGTTGCTTCTGTAATTTTTAGGATTTCATAGCATTGCTTCATGTGAGTCTTTATGTCACTGATTTTAGTCCTTTGCTTTTGTTAATTTAGACATTAGATTAGATTTTATATTTTGGTTAATTATTAGAAGTTAGAATTTGGGATATCACTGAAATTGTTTGAAGAAATTGAATTGCATTATTGTTGAATTTGTGTTGCCAGATATGATGATTTGCTATTTTTTAATATATTTTTTTAAAATTTTGCCAGTGCTACCGGGGTAATTATCGGCGGATTTTTCCGCCGGTAATACTGAAATCGAATTGGCCGCCCAAAATTATGTTACCGACGTGTTACTGTTGCCACTTTTATCGGCGGAAAAAATCCGCCGGTAATTCCCCCCTAACCTCAAAAACGGCCAAAATCATGAAAAAATCCGCCGGTAGTTCCCCCGGTAATGGGCGCGTTTTTTGTAGTGTTCCTCCTCCTCCACTAGAACATTATTGTTGTCGTTGTCGTTTTTGTTGTTGTTGATGTTGTTGTTGTCGTCGTTGTTGGTGATGATTTTCTTCTTTTTCTTATACTTCCTGAAACTTAACCAGATTTTAAAGAAAAATTGAAGTGGATTTTTATGGAAAACTGAACAAGATTTTCATGAAAATATGAAAATTAGAAGCACACCTAGGAATGTATTCAAATGTACTCCATCTTCTTCTTGTTCCTTCTTTTCCCCTCCTTCTCATCCTCCTCCTTCTTCTCCTTCTTCTCATCCTCCTTCTTTTTTTTTATTCCTACGTCGTTAATGTCGTTGTTGTTGCCGTCGTCGCCGTTGCTGTCATCGTCGTCATCGGAAGAAGCAGATGATGAGCTTAATGATGGGATGAAACAAAATAAAATTTTAAAAAAAAAAGAAAGAGAAGGAAATGTGTTTGAGAAGCGGTGCGCTTTTTGAGGTTAGAGAAAGGTCATTTTTTTAAACAAATATCGCGTGTGTTAGAGGAACTTGGTTGAACTTAGTTGAGTAAATTACTTGATTGAGTAGCATTTTTGTTTTTTTTAACTAATTGTGAGAGTGTTGATACTTGATATATTTAGTAGTAGTAATGTCATTGTTTATTATTTTGGATTTGCAGAAGAAGTTTTCAGCACAGGAAATTCAAGAGCCTGTGAAGGGAGAAAGAAATGTGCCTCTTATTATTGATTTTTATGCAACATGGTGTGAATCCTACATCTTAATGGCACAAGAACTTGAAATATAATTTGGAATTTGATGATTAAGAATGAAATTTGGATTTTGAAGTGTAGATGATGATTGGAAATGAGATTTAGGGTTTAGGGCTTTTGTTTTCCTTACATATTGATGATGGATGATGGTTGATCATGATGGTGGTGGATGGTGGTGAGAGATTCGTGATGAAGACGGTGATAATGACCGTGGAGGATGGTGGTGCGGTGGTGGAGGATGGTGGTGGAGGAGGATAGTGTGGATATATAGCTGTTTTTTTTATAAAAAAATCATTTATAAATTAAAAGGGTAAATTTGTCCAAAAATTATTTTATGGACAAAATGATCATTTTAAAATAATTATAAACCTTGGAGACAAAATTAATAATGAAAAGATCTTGAAGATGAGTTTGATTTTTAGACATAATCTTAATATTAGTATAGTTAAAATTAACACATTTTTTATATATAAGTAACACTTTTTATTTATAAAATTAAAAAATCTTTGTTAAATAGTAAAAAACTGTTACTTTAGACACGCCAAAAACAAACGTTATTTTTAATATATATATTCATGAAAAAAAAAAGAAACATTCAATTATGAGGATAACCAATTAAAACTATTATAAATTATAGATAATATTAGGCTATGCCGATATGGACACATAATAAAAATTTATAAGTATGGACAGGATGTGGTGGAATATAATTGTCACTAAAAGATATGTCAGCACTACTACATCAATAAAATATTTTACCATGTATATTTGCAATCACCAAACTAAATTAATGCAGCAATAATACCTTTGAAAGTGTTAAGATAATAAGCTCAAGCTTACAACAAATTTTATACAAGATAAATATTTGTGTACACAATTGATGATTGAGAAACATACACTAATCTATGTTGAGTTAGTATGTAATTATTAATGGAATTTTGAATGACTTTGTTAAGAAATCAATTTTTAAGTAATAATCATTAAATGGAAAAAAGTTATGTAGTACTATCCATAACTAAACAATAATGTCGATGAGCTCATATGACATTATCTCCTTCTCGTTGTAAGAGGTATTGAGTTTGAGTCTCTTCTTAGACAATAATAATAATAATAATAATAATAATAATAATAATAATCCTCTTAGATAATGACCATATAAAGGTCTCTCTATATAAGGTGGAAAACCACTATCAAGGTGATTAGTCAAATAAATAACATTTTCTATTAAATTATTAGGGCTATTTCCTTTTTCCTCTAAGAGTCTATTGCTAGGTAGATACTAGTGAAGATTTTTATTTTGATCGTTGGATGAGAATCGAATGGTTAGATTTTAGAATGTTATAAAAGCATTACTTTTTTAAAAGTGTTACTATGTTTTAAAAAGTGTAACATAAAAGACCAAATCTTCATATGAAAATCAACTACCGAATCATGTGGGCCGTTATTCCCATTTGTTTAGCAAATCATAATAAAAATCTCAAGGCCACTTCAAAAAAATAAAACAAAAGCTTTAAAATATTACCAAAAAATAAAACCTTTAAAGGCAAAATAAATATTTTTAATGTTTAAGGACTAATTTCGCCGTGTGTATCTAGCAATTTATTGACTAGCGACAAGTCCTTAAATTGAGCTTTAAGCTGTGACGTATTAGTTGTTATCTTTAATATTTAATGGTTTCCCAAAATTTAATGGGGTAAGGGACTTTACAAATGCATATGGATTTTTCATATTTTCTTATCTTTCTTTCATTTTTTTTAAGGTCATCACAAGAGTAATATTTTGGTTTCGCTATTCACTATTCCTTTTAATAGATATCAAATTGACACACATATAAAATAGAATTATTAATATCTTAACTACTTTTCACTTTTTGTGATCCGCTTATAATAATCGTATTATTAAGTGTTAAATTGGTGTCTGCTAAAAGGGTGTGTGAATGATATTATAATATTTTTTTTAGAATTAATTTATGTATAATTTTAAAGAAGTGAAAGGCACATCTACCTCACTTTGAGAAAATTACATTGTAGCTATTAATATCTTCTTCAAACACTTGTTTTTTAAAAAAAGGTAATTACTGCTTACATTTTCTTCTAATCTTCCGTATGGAAAACGAAAGTGACACACAACACCTTTCATGTGATGAAAAAGAAAATAACACAAGTGTAATAATCTCACTAAGGAAATATGGTTACTAGTACAAACAAATTAAACTCAATAATGCTGGCTAACGTTATTTCTACCTAGTTTTGGCAATAAGGAAAAGATGATTCTTCTTATGTGAAACCAACCCCGGCAAAGCTTCAACATCAACATCTTCACTTTTAACTTCTTCTGGAAGATCCCAATCAAAGGAATAAAGAAAATTAGCAAGGAGAAGATCAAGTGCTACAACTGCCATATGCATACCTGGGCAAATTCTGCGACCTGCACCAAATGGAATTAGCTCAAAATCTTGACCCTTAAAATCAATTGAACTTTCCAAGAATCTCTCTGGATAAAACTCTTTTGCACTTTTCCAAGTTTCAGAGTCTCTATGAATAGCCCATGCATTTATATAAACTATAGTGTTAGATGGAATTCATAGCCGTCTATAGTGCATTTTTTATTTGTTTCTTTTGGCACAAGTAATGGTACTGGTAGGTATAATCTTAATGTTTCTTTCATCATAGCCTTAAAATAACTACATCTATTGATATCATCTTCATCTAAGAAATCTTTTTTATCCCCAAAATTTCTAACTTCTTCTTGAACTTTTTTCATCACTCTTGGATTCTTCATAAGTGCAGTCATAGCCCAAACTATTGTGGCTGCAGTTGTATCAGTTGCTGCAACAAGCATATCCTATAAAACAAAATTGAAATCAAAGAAATTAAAAAAGTCAAGGGATTTTTTTATATTTTTTGTAATTTATAATTTTTTTTGGCTAAAAATCTTCACCAAATACATAAATTAAAGAAGGAGAGTATTAGGAGAGTATTAATGAAGAATGCGTAAACTTTAGTACGTCAATGGTTTTTCAATATATAATGATAATCTTCTTGCCCTATATGAAAAACCATTTTTAGTGATAATTGTTTTTTTTATAGAAGCAATAAAAATAGACATTCATATATTTATTGACATATTTGTCGTCTTATATATATTTTGTAAAAAAAAGTTTTAGTGACAATTTTAATACATTTGAGCATAAAAAATATTTTAATGGTCACAAAAAATATATACCAATAACTTGTAATTAAAACTTACTATTATTATTCTAAAAATCCAAAGCACACTAAAATGGAGTACGTAGATATTCATACAGGTGCGTGGTTGGCTAAAAATGATACAAACCACTTATCTAAAGGTTTTAGCTAGGTCCAACAATCTTAACAAAAAAAAAACGTGTTAGAATATTTTTCAATCTACATGTAAATGATTTAGTGTGTTTTTCATCAAGCCAACCCAATATTCGATACATATAACGCTATACTAATTATTTATATGAAAGTTTCTATAATATTCATATTGCGCATTATTTTAAATAATGTAAATTAAATTATTGATATTTTTATTAAGAGGTCTGATTAATTTATGGTTTATATTTTATTATTATTTATAAAAAAATTGTTAAAAATTATAGTAAAAACCTTATTTTTATTAATTTTTTAAATAAAATTTCATAAAGTGTTTTAAAAATAAATAATCATGCTAATAGAAAAAATATTATTAATGTGTAAATATATATTATAAAAATTATAAATTAGACACTTAAACAAATAAAGTGATTAGAAAATAATAGTCATAAAAAAACACGTTTAGCAGAGGTTTTCGCAAAATTACCACTAAACACCACACATAAATTCGATAGTCACGTGTTCGTTATTTAGCGGCTTAAAACCGCAGCTAAACACCCTGATAGACTATAAAACCACGCCTGTTTAGCGGTGGTTTTGCTATGACCGCCGCTAAACCAAAAGATTGCCAGCCCATTTAAAGAATCGTCGCACAAACCGCCGTAAATCATTTATTAGTGGCGGTTTTAGAAAAACGTCGCAAAAAAACCGCCTGCATTTAACGGAAATGTTGTAGTGTAATAGGATAAGATTTTGTTATTGTTATATATGAAATATTTTGGGGGGAAAAAAACACACTAATCTAAAGGAATAGAGTATACAAACCACTAATATTGCTTTGATGTGATCATGAGTGAGTTCAAAGGAGAATGAACGTTGTTTCTTCAACTGAAGCAACACATCAACAATATCTTCTCCCTCAGAATTGGTGTGTCTATTAGGATCCATATGTTCATCCTAACTTGTTGCAAGAACTCATCCAACTCCTTGAAAGTTCTATCAAGACGTGCATGAAGCCCCTTCACTCTATCAATCCAACCCATGAAAGGAATATAATCCGAAACAAAAAAAAGTACCAACCATGGCTTGTATCTCACTAAACAAATTATGAAACTTACTCCTTTCATCTCCTTCATCTTTATACCTTCTTCCAAACGCAATCCTACAAATAATAGTGCTTGATAGAGTCATCAACACCTCATTCAAATTTATCACTTTATTTGATGAAGCATTGCTTGATATTTTCTTGACCAATTGCTTCACCTCAAATTCTCTTATTGAGGAAAAGCTTGACACACGCTTAGCACTAAGGACATGGGTAACACATATTTTTCTAATCTCTCTCCAATAATCATTGTATTGGCAAAAGAATATCTCCAACCCATTATAGGAAAATTTTTGTTGAGCAATTAAGATTGGTCTTCCAGCAAATTCACGGTCATGGTTTTTCAATGCTTCTTTGGCCAATTTAGGAGACGAAATAACAATTGCTTGCCTTAGACCTAATTGAAGGGAGAATATGGGGCCATATTTCTTTGAAAGTTGAAATAGTTGAAGATGAAGAAGGGAAGAATAATTTAATTGATGAAGATTTCCAATTATTGGAAGGCCTCTAGGACCTGGTGGGAGGGCTTTGTTCTTGTTTAGTGTGCTTTGCCTTTGTAAGAAGAAGAAGAACAGAAATAAAGGAAGAGTAAGGAATAGAAATAGGATATGTGGTGACACCATTTTGGCCCGTGATTAATTATGGTTATGAAAAGTATATGTTTGATACTTTATTTCTTGCTTGAGTATAAATAATACAGGAGGTTTATTCTGAAATACTACAAACACAAAAATTCAATTATTATATATTTTGGTATAAATATAAATGTCACTTTAAATATTTTTAATGTCACGTCCAAAAAATATTTAATATGTATTTTATATTTTACTTGGAAGATGCATGTATGTGTCATAGTTAGTTGTAAATTTTATAAACTATCTAGAGACTATGTATACGGATTTTTGAGAAAATATACTTAACTATAGTTCCAATTTTTTTCTTTAAAATGAGTTGAAATTTTCACGCGTGGTCCACATACTCTAAATAAAACATCTCATAATTTCACATTTTTGTTTGTACTCAATGAATCTATGCTTCTCATCAATTGTAATCCTATCAATTACTCACACACACATATACGACATGAACCTAAGAATCTTAATTGTCTGAACACACCTGGCAAGATATGAATTAGGGTTAGCATGAACTATTCGTGATCTCATCGGTCTGGATTCGATTATACAATAATTCTAATTCTAAATATGGAACAACAAACATTAAATTCTAAACAAAATTTTGTCCAAAAATAATGCTTTCTAAAAATATTAGTTGATAGCTGATTTTTAGGATTTGCAAAATATTTGTATCGGTTTTGCTAGGTGTACACATAAAATATATAAAACACATAAACCTTTTCCACTTGAGGAAATGATTAATTAAGATGTGTTTGTGTGTTTTATGTGCACACCAATATTAATTGTATTTCTATATTCAAAAGGCTATTATATATACGGTCTCGCTATTTGAACAAGTGAATTAGCTAACCTAGTGGTTAACCAAATGAATTTGAAATAACACCACCACTCTCACCTAAAAACATGTGTATACACGCGCTGAAGAAGCAACAAGCGTTCAAAGACGTTCTTCGATCATCATTCTTCATTGTTTTCTTCCTCCTTCTCGTCCTTCTTCTTCTTCTTCTTCTTCTTCTCCTTCCTTCCTTCCTTCCTTCATTCCTTCCTTCTTTCTTCCAAGTCTGCATCTACATCTTCTTCCACTTTTTCTTCTTCTTTTTCTTTCCTTCCTTCCTTTCTTCTTCTATGTCTGAATCTACATCATCATCATCTTCATCATCATCATTATCTTCTTCTTCTTCTTCTTCTTCTCTGGTTTACATTGTTGTTGTTGTTGTACAGACATATGAAGCAATAATAATGCGCAGAAATAGAAAGCAACATTGCGCAAAAACAGAAAGTAAAAATGCAAAGAAATAAAATCTTCTTCTTGTTCTTCTTTTTCTTCTTCTTCCTTCCTTCATTCCTTCTTCAGAACAGAGTTGCAGAAATCACGCAAAGAAAGAAGAAAACACGAATCACCAATTATGAATCATGAAATTCAGAACGAAAACGAAAACGCAATTATCTCCAATATATACACAGATTGCGTCGGAATTGAAAAACAGAACAGAAAGGAGTTGCAGAAATCACGCTCGAAGAACAAAAACAAAGAGAGGGAGGCAAATCAAGCTAAGAAGACGAAAAACAGAAAGAAACAAATTTACTTGGTTATTAGCTACTTGGTTATTAGTAAAATCATTTGATCACCTAGAATTGTTGATCAAAGTTAATATTGAACATTTGATGATGACAAATATTAAATTTATTATATATAATTTCTCATTATCTGACATATATTGGAAGCAAATTATGTTTTATTTGTGACTATATGTGATTGAGTAATTTGGATATATATCGAATTATAAGTGCTGAACTATTTGAGTAACAATCATGTTAATTGCTTTTTAGTGACAATATTTACGTTGATATATAATTGTTTGATATATGTTGATTATTGATAAAATCAAAGTTGTTATGAGTAGTTATTATATATTTGCTGCAATGTTTTCAAGAGCTATTAGAATTTATGGCAGTTGTTATTCTTATGTCCAAGTATAACGTTCTTATGTGTTGTTGATATAGAATATTTTTGAAATTCAAATATACAACAAATGTTATTTGATTGATGTTTTTTAAACGTACATTCATTCTCTTATTGGGCTGATTTTGTAGATCAAAATGCTATTTGCAAGGAAGCTAATATTAAAAATAATTTGAATGAAAATTGAAGATAAGCCTTGGACCGAAAGAACATTAACGTTCATATCCATTCAAGAATGGAATGATTCTGAAAATTATCATGTACTTGGACAGCAAGCTTTGATCAACGATGGAGTGCTCATTAAGTCAAGATCAACGAACAAGATGAAACTTTCATGAGTGCTCATCAAATCAAGTTCAACTATAAATAGATAAGAATTTCCAGCAGCTAAGACACACAACTACAACACATTTTCTCATCTTTTCTAAGAGTTCTTAGAGCTTTATTCTTCTCTATTTATTTTCTTACTTAGCCTTAGTTTTGGTTTATCATACATATTATGAAAGAAAAAGTGAGAGGTTCAAAAGTCATATATTTATTTTGTGAGAGTTACAACTATGTTGTTAGTTGTGAGGAAATTCCTAAGTGAGTGAAGCTGAGTTGTGAGAGAAAAAGTCCTAAATGAGTGAAGCTTAGGTGCTATTAGTCTTGAGAGTGGAGTGTGTTCTCAAGCATTGGTGTTTGTACTTGAACAAAGTATAGTGGAAATTCCACCATTGTGAGTAGTGGATACTGGACGTAAATCTCAAGTGGGGAGATCGAACCAGTATATATCGTGGTGTCCTTTTTTTATTCTATCTCTTTTAAATTTATTTGTTGTTTTATTGTTAAGAGACAAAAAAGAATTTTATCTCTTGATTCCGTTTCAATTTTATCTCCTGATTCGAAAAAGCATTTGCATTCCTTTGATTCATCCCTCTTAAAAAATTTTCAAGAATTATTAATTATTATTATTTTTTTTGAAAGTGGAAAGATTTCATAGAGAAGGAGATGAAATATCTAGCCGAGCTAGATTGCTTACATTGCCGGGGCCTCTTCTATCCACTCTATGTTTGGATTAGAAAGAGCCATTTGTGCTACTCTATTGCCACATCTTCTCACATGTTTAAAACTAACTCTTTTAAAGTAACTAATCAAAAGAATTTTTTTTAAATAAAATAAAAATATCAAATTTATAAAAATAAACATGCTCTCAGATAATTACATTTTTAGACATCTCTTACTTATTTTGAATTTTACAAATTTAAAATAAGTTTTACACGTATCTTGAGCATGTAGACACAAAATAAAATTTACACGTATCTCGAATTTTGATAACCTATGATAAAATAAAAGTTTCACCACCTCTTCATCAATATTGATATGATAGCCAATGTTGATAAAAGCGAAAGACCACATGGGGAATAAAAGATGAGTAGCACAACAAGGAGAATGAAAAAAATAGCTTAATATTTATTTAATTAATTATGTAAAGGTTTAATTTCGTTAATTTGTAATGAATATTTTTCTACAAATGAATTTGATACATTAAATATTATTTGAGAATAAAATTGAGAGTTTTTATTTTAGGATTAGTTTAAATTATTTTTAAAAATATTTAATTATCATAATTAATTGAAATTTCTTCTATTTTAATAATTAAATTTTGATTGTTTAATTTTTTTAATTAGACTTATATTTATAAGTTTAATTTTAATCTTTTTAATATTAAGCGGACCAACAATAAATAAACTAATTTTTGTGTACAATAATAAATAAAATAATTGTAAGTAAATTTAAATATTTATATATTAGTAATATTTTAAATATTATATTTTTAAATTGAAACTGAATTAATACATGGAATGTTTATTTTTTATGTTGGGAAGAATAAATTACTACTATTTATTTTCCAAAGCAAGAGCTTGCAACGAGGAGAATAAAATACTATTCATTTTCCAACTTTAAAAACCATTATTATATTAATTAGCAACTATAACATTTCCACGTTTTAGAAGAAAAAAAAAGTTAATAACAAAATGTTAATAATTTAAAAATAAGACTGGAATATTTATGACAAACTTGAGATGTGAAACTTATTTAGGGTGGGTTTAGTAAAGCTTTTCGGCCAAATTATCTTTAAAATATGAGCTATTTTTTTTCGTTTAGTAATACAAAAAGTCAATGAGTTTTTACTCCTAATTTTTTAGAATTGGGGTACTTTTAAGAACCCAAAAGAATAGCTTTTGTGAGCTTCTGTTTGGGAACAGCTCCATCTACATTAATCTTCACTTTATTGAGTAGTGGAGGATTCCATCTATCTCTTAAATGTGGAACAAAATAATTCATTATAGTTTTCTGTTAGTTGAGTTTGACACATGCAATTTAATTAGCACGTGCACTGATATCTCATCGCTAATCAATTCATTCATCACACATGTATAAACATTATCTCTTCTGATTCTGCATAGCGCGGATAATATCCACATATATTAGTAATTTAGTAGGGTTAAAATTAACACATTTTTATTTATAAAATTTAAAAGAGTAAATATCCATTTTGGTCTCTGATCATTTTTAATTTAGACAAGTTCATTCCTAATGATTTGGAAACCACAATCCGGCCATCAATAATTTAAAAATTAGGACAAATAAGCCCTTAAAACTTATTTGTAAGGCTAGAATTTAGGATTGATAAACCGATTTTAAGGGCCTATTTGTCCCGATTTTTAAATGGTTGAGGATCGAATTGAAGTTTTCGAATCATTAGGGATGAACTTGTCCAAATTAAGGGACCGAATTGGATGTTTACTCAATTTAAAAAAAAAATGTTGTTAAATAGTAAAAAACTGTTACTTTAGACGCGCCAAAAAAAGAAACATTCAATTATGAGCATAACCAACGGTCCAAAACTATTATAAATTATAGATAATATATTAGGCTATGCCGACATAGAAAATATAGACAAGTAATAAAATTTTAAAAGTAATAAATGGACAGAATGCGGTGGAATATATTATATACTTGTCACTAAAAAATATGTCAGCACTACTACATCAATAAAATATTTTACCATGTATATTTGCAATCACCAGACTAATTAATTCAGTAATAATACGTTTAAAAGTGTTAAGATAACGAGAAAGTCTTATAATTAATATTAGAAAAAAATAAAAAATCAATATCATTCTTTTTATTATTTATTATTTTTTTAATTATACTTATTGATTTTCTATTGATTCTCTAATGTTGGTTCTGTAATATTATTATTTTTTAACCATAGCTAATCATAGTTTTTATTGTAATTTTTATTTTTATTTATAAATTAATATTGAGTTATATATATAATATTAAATGTTATAAATATATAATTATAGATATTATTTATTAATTATAAATTTAATTTAAATATAATAATTGTCGTTTATAGTTATTTATCATTATTCATAAAAATCTCTCTACATAAGGCGGAAAATCACTGTCAAGGTCATTAGTCAAATAAATACATTTTTTCTATTTAATTATTACGGTTAACTCCTTTTTCCTCTCATAGAGTCTGCGAATATATTCAAATGAGTTAGCCTGAAAATTAACTACTGAAATTATTAGAGTGCGTTTGATTTGTGTTTTTATTTTTTATTTTTATTTTCAGTGTTTTCTGATTTTTGAATTTCATTAAAGAAAAAGTGAAAACAATAAAATCATGTTTTTTGCTGTCTTCATTTTTTCTTCACAAAATCCAAAAAACAAAAAACACTTAAAATGAATACACAAAAAGAAAAATGCAAATCAAACGCACCTTTAGTAACTCAAGTTTGATTAGAGATGGAGATGGAGATCCATGAGGCGGGACACCCCTCATTCATCCCCCATCCCCATTTATAATATTGTCCCGTCTTCGTCGCGAATTTCCATTTAATTCTCTTCTCGGAGAATATAGATCCCCGTGAAAAATATGAATCCCTGTGGATGTCCAGGACATTAAATTTTAACAAATTATTAAAAAATAAATATAATCATAACATAATCAAATTAAATATAATAATATTTAATTTTAATACAAATATAATCAAATTCAAATTTAAAGTATTCAAATAAATTTATTTATTTTAATTTTACTTTTACGGAAATTTAGCAATTTCCCATGGAACGAGTACCTCAATCCCCGCCCCATCCCCGTTTATTTGTGGGGCAAATCTCCGTATCCGTGGAGGATTAGCGGATCTTCATTAAGCCCCATCATGGATAATTTTCATGATATCGGTAGGTAGGAGGATAATTCTATAAATTCCTATACATTCAAGCAATTTTCAAGAATTTAAGGCATCAAATAATAATAGCTTTTCAAACTCATTATTAGTGACGGGCCAAAATGGTGTCACCACTTCTCTTAATTCTATTCCTAACTCTTCCTTTGTCTCTGTTTTTCTTCTTCTTCCAAAAGCAAAAGAACAAAGCCTTTTCACCAGGTCCTAAAGGCCTTCCAATAATCGGAAACCTTCACCAATTTCATCTTCCTACCCTTCATATTCAATTATGGAATCTCTCAAAACTATATGGTCCTATATTCTCAATTAAACTAGGTTTAAGGCCATGCCTTGTTGTATCAAATTCCAAGATGGCCCAAGAAGTGTTGAAAACTCATGACCTTGAGTTTTGTGGAAGGCCTTCTTTTCTTGCCCAAAAGAAAATTTCCTACAATAGGGTTGCAATTGCATTCTCACCATGCAATGATTCATGGAAAGCAATCAAGAAAATTTGTGTGACCCATTTCCTTAGTTCAAGTAATGTCTCAAGATTCTCCTCTATACGCCAATTTGAGGTGAATCAAATGATCAAGGAGATATCAATTCAAGCTTCTAATAATAATAAAAGTGTGACAAATTTGGATGATGCAATTTTGTCACTCACCAATACTATAATTTCTAGAATTGCTTTTGGAAGAAGCTATAAATATGATAAGAGGTTGCTTGGTTTGCTTAATGAATCTCAAGGTTTGTTGGGAGCATTCTTTGTTTCTGATTATGTTCCATTCATGGGGTGGATTGATAAACTTAGAGGTATGCATTCTCTTCTTGAAAGAAATTTCAAGAAATTGGATGCGTTCTTGCAAGAAATTGTCAACCAACACCTTGATCATCCGGAGCGACAAAAATCTGAAGAAGAAGAAGAAGATAATGTCATTGATGTGTTGTTGAAGCTGAAGATTAATAAGGAGCAGTCATTTCCATTTGATCTCACTTATGAACACATCAAGGCTGTGCTAGTGGTATGTATGTAATGTTATTTTACAATTACAATTTTTTTAATTTACTCTCATTAATTTTAGAAAAATTTTATTTTAGAAGCATCTCACATGTGGAAAAACATTATTTGGTAAAAAGATTTCTTTGAGATTCATAAAGTAATGAGACTACTCATCACTGTTAATCACATTTGATATATATTGGATTTTTTTTTATTGAGTGAACCACGGCCCTAAACATTATATTACGAACATCCACACTACACACTCACACACAATATAATGGGTTTTTATATATTCATTACTTGGTCTCTGTCATCTCAGATAAGATTTCGACCAATGTTAAAAATTAGGATGATTTTTTTTTAATTAAAGTAGGTTTTTTTCTCACAAGGCCTTTTAAATTTATCTAAAATAATGATTTCTAATATTCAATTCGATTTAATTATAAATTGTAATTCTACTTTTTTTTTGGTATAGTGTAATTCTACTCTTAATGTTAACAATTATTGACAAATTAATTTTTTTGGTAGGACATACTTATTGGAGGGACATATTCAAGTGCTGCCACATCAACTTGGGCCATGGCCAAACTACTGAAGAGCCCTAAAACAATGATGAAAGTTCAAGCAGAAGTTAGAAACTTCTTTGGTAGAAAAGGCTTTGTTGATGAAGAAGAAATAAAAAATAATAATGATTTACCTTATCTTAAGGCAGTGATAAAAGAGACACTTAGATTACAGCCACCATTACCACTTCTTTTAACAAGAGAAACAAATGAAGCATGCAAATTAGGAGAATATGAAATTGAAGCCAATACATTAGTGTATGTTAATGCATGGGCAATTCAAAGGGACCCTGAAATTTGGAAAAATCCAGAAGAATTTTATCCCGAGAGATTTTTCGAAAGTTCAATTGATTTTAAGGGTCAAGATTTTGAGTTGACTCCATTTGGCTCTGGAAGGAGAGTTTGCCCTGGGTTGAATATGGGAGTTGCAACTGTGGAGATTATAGTTGCTAATCTTCTTTTTTGGTTTGATTGGGAGGTGCCAATTGGGATGGAAGATTTGGATAATAATGAAATCAAACCCGGAATTGTTCATAGCAAAAAAAATCCTCTGATTCTTAGGGCAAAAAATTATTATCATATTTGAATAACTAATTAATTAATGGTAGTTGTGCTCTAGTGTTTTACTAGAATTTTTCCTTGTGTCCTATTAGAATTTTTTTTTGTGCTCCTGCTAGAGTTTTTTTTTTATACCCTATTAGAATTTTCTCTTGTACTCTAGTGTTTTGCTAGAATTTTCTTTTGTATCCTATTAGAATTTTTTCTGTTGTATCCTAATAAGGTTCTTCTAGTGCTCGGTTAAAATTTTCTCTTGTTATTTTGGAGTACTCAGAAGATATTAAAGAAAGAGTGAAGATTTATATTGAATTGGTTCATTAGAAGAATCTTTGTTGATTAATCTGTTGCATCCCGAACAATAGAGGCAGATTTCAAGATAATCTGGTGTTCAAAATGATATAAGAGTATTTTGCAGGAAGTGTTAGGCTTTGGAGAGACCCCTAACCTTCCATAAACCAAAAGAGATCTGTATATACTACTCTCCCGAAAATGGTTTTATCTATGAAACCAATAATCAAT
Organism: Stylosanthes scabra; assembly: GCA_036250425.1. Classification (NCBI taxonomy): domain Eukaryota; kingdom Viridiplantae; phylum Streptophyta; class Magnoliopsida; order Fabales; family Fabaceae; genus Stylosanthes; species Stylosanthes scabra. The sequence continues at coordinate 54,258 of JASCZI010120911.1, read as the reverse complement.
CTTGAATATGGTGGAATTTAAATTGAGATCTTGTGGTTTTTACATAATCTTAAGGGTACTATGGTCTACGGAAAAAATATCCACGACTGTCTCCCAAAGTCAACATATCTTTGAAGTCGCATCTTCTCCAAATGGTTTTTCCCTCCGTCATTGAGATCAACCTTAAGTTTTAAAGATAACACATTTCTTTGTTTTTTTAGTATCTTCCTCCCTAAGTTTATTTGATATTCATATCTTTAATTTCTGTGGAGATCCCATTTTCTTTTGCTTTTGGTTGTCCAAATTGGACCCAACTCATATGTATTATTTTTTTTATTTAGTAAAATGAAATACAACTTGCCTTTGATAAAAAAAAATTTTAATAGTAGCTCTATATATAATTAGGTCATAAATAAATGTAATTAGGAAGGAACGTCTCTAGTTAAATTTCTGCCAACTATAATATTGAAATGATAATTTAAGTAATTCAGCTAGCTTTGTGGTTTTCTTCCCCCTCTAATTTATGATGATCAATTTTTTTTTTTTTTTGAGTTTTCTTTTCTCAGTACCAAGCTTCGAACCAAGCTTACCTAATAGCTTATCTTGCCCTACAATAATGGATTCCTATTTTTTTTGGGTTGAAAGCTTGAGGCCCACCTAGTCCAGTAGGCCTGATTACCCAAATACCAAAGCACACAACAAAACAAATTAAGGCCAAACAAAAAAAATAACAAATTCAGGACAAAATAAACCAACTTGGGTTGGTTTCCTAACTAGTCAACTTAGGCCGTGTTTGGTAAAGCTTTTCAGATGGATGCTTGTGCTTTTTAAAAACATAAGTACCTCATTTTGTGTTTGGTAAATCAAAAAGACAATGTGTTTATGCTTGTAGCTTTTAAAAGATAAGGGTATTTTTGAAAGCACCTAAAGAGGAGCTTTTCAAATATGACTTGTGCTTATCAAAATTAAAAAGTCTAATATAACTCTATTTAATAATAAATATTCGCATTTATTATTAAATTTATATCTATTATGGTCATTTTAAATTTTTAAAGTCATTTTACCAAACACAATTGTTGTTGTTTGTGCTTATTAAAAGATCAATTTTATTTTATTTTACCAAACACACGTACTACGACTTTTAAAAAGCTATCTTTTAAAAGATAATTTTCATAAACTACTTTTGAAAAGTAAAAGCTTTACCAAATCCACCCTTAAACAAGTGTCGAGAGTTTAAATTCCGTCTTGTGTATATAATAATCCATTGACCAGGAGCAAACTCTTAAATTGAGCTCAGATCTATGGTGGATTGATTCTTGACCTTCGACAGGGAAATACCATGAAAATTTTTTTAAAATTCAGGACAAAATAATAATTAATTTGAAATTTTATTCCGGAAAATAAGAACACCCTCCATCATAATCGAATAATAATACTAATTAAAATAAAAACAAATTAAAGAGTTGGGTGAGGTGAAAAAAGGTGAATGCTAATGTGTTTAATAGAAAGTAAAGAGCGTAGTAATTTTTAAACTTTAAATATGAAACACTAAATTTTGAATTATAAATTTAATATTTTAAACTATAAACCATATATATCTTAGAATTTGAACTGTGAACCAAAATCAAAAACCAACTCAAATAAACAATAATAAAGAGTACTGTATTTTTTTAACCTAAATATTAAATTCTAAATCTAAATAATCTATAAAGTATGTGACTCTATTAGTCTTAATTTGTTGTTTTTGTGTTTTTGTTTCTTTAGAATAATCTAGAGTGTATGACTCTATGACTCTTATGTTTTGGTGTTTTGTACTAATTAAACTTAGACAATTTTAAGGGGTCTTTGAATTAATCCTAAAAAGTTAAATTCTAAATTATAAACTTTAAAAAACGAATCCTAAATCCAAAATCCTCTTCATTTCACACTCTATATAAAAAGATTGAATAAAAAACATTGATATTTAAACAATCCAAAGTCCAGACTAGTACTACTTGGTGTAGGCACAGAACAGCTAAGTAGCACATTTGCAGCTGCAGCAGCCGCTGAAGGAGACAGTATGGTACTATCATCACTTTCCATGGTCTTTCCCTCCTTAATTTTATTTAATTCTTTTTTCTTCTTTTATATAATATTAATAATAATAATAGGTTTTTCAATTTGTTGATTTCCATTGTTACGTTAAACCTGGTTCTGTGTGTGTTGGCTCTTCAAAGGGTTTTTGTTTAATTTCCAATGCAAGAAAAAAAAACTTAAAAAAATAATAATACTTACATATATTTGGTTGCACTGCATCACTTACTGTGAAGAGAAAACCATAAACAAGATTAGAAGGTGCCATTTAGAATGTATACATATAGCCTTCAGAATCTATTTATTAGGGTTTATTTTCTGCTGCATGTTCATGATCTCTTCACAAATCAATGAAATCATAGAAAGAAGATTTGCATGATGTTGATGTTTCAACTTTTTCAAATGAGATTTTGAGTGTAGGGGAGAGAATTAAGACAAAATACGTAACTGTAAGAAGCTAAGGTTTGACTTCAATATCAAAGAGTGCACAAGTTAACTAATTAACGTGAATTTTTTTTGTCTAATTAATGTGAATGTTGAAATAGTAGAAATTAAATTATTCTTTATTTAATGTAATTTATCAAAAATCAATGTTACTTAGAGAATAACATGAAATTATTATATTTAATTTAATATTTATTATTATAATATCTAATTTTATCCATTTATTTTAACAATAATGAATTAATCCTAAATTAAAAAATTGTGTGATTTTAGATTGATTTTTATATACAAAGAGATAAAGCTAAAGAGTAGTCAAATGAAAAAAAAAAATCATCACTAAAAAAATTCATTACTAAAAAAATTCATTAAATAAAAAAAATGTTTTCGTAACCAGCAACAAAATACAGAAAAAGAAAAAAAATGTTACTTTAAACCTAAAATTAACCAAAGTCATATACAAATATTTTTGGCCATTGAAATAACCTCCCATGCTATTATGCTAAACCTAGTAATTACCACATCTATTTCAAATATTTTACATTTCTCAAGACTTCAACAAAAATATGAACTAAGACAAGAAAGAAAATCAGAATATTACAAAAAGGATTAAAAATTTATATCTTTAGCTAATCTAATTAATTTATTTTGCCATAATAAAAGTAGTAGTTATCTCAAGAGAAAAGCATTACTGTCCATTGACCGTTATCCATAATTTTTAAAAGCCAAATCCTCCCATTCTCCCAACAAGTTTTCTCCTATAAACATAGCTTCTGCCCCTAACAAGGACATCATCAAATTATAGATGCATCCGTGATATACAAATTCTGGCTACATTAATTAATTTACACACTCGAGTGTGATATTCACAAGTAATGATAAGGCAATGTATAATTTGTATATGTATAGTGTCAATCAAATAAAAATTTGTACCTTATTGGGACCAATAATATTAACGATGTTAACATTAGCATGCCATGCCAACGCATGTTTTAATCTCTGAGAATTTGCAATTGTTTGCTAACATTATTATGACCTTGTCTTTTTTTCTGTCTCCGTTGGAACTTGGAAGATTTATCGATTTATCATCTATGTATCATGTTAAATAGATCAACGTATACCTTCAAATTATGTGGATAGTGATCTTCTATCGTATTCTTGGCGTTTATAAAACACACAAGAAGAGTTTAAGTCAACATAATACAAAGGTTCCACATGAAGCGTGCCTACATTGATAAGTAAATATATGCTATGAAGTATGAACTAATCAATTCCAGAATTACCTTATTTAATTTTTTTTTGACTTATTATCTTATTTAATTTAATATTTCTGATTATATATTTATAATATTTAATATTATATATATTTAATAATAATAATTAATAAATATAAATAAAAAAGTTATAATTATATATAGATTAAGTCTCTCGTAATAATGATTTTGGTAGCTAAGCGTGAATTTGAGTTGATAAACATTGTAGCGACTCACCATTATTATCACATGGTAGTTTTTTATTGGTGCTGAATAGGGCTATCAAAATAGTTCAAATTTATCGGGTCAACCCGTTTATCAGTCTACGGACAGATTTTTATCTTTAAGTTTAGACCGTTTAAAATTTGAGCTTTAATGGCCTAGTCCGTTTAAGTCGAAAAAAAAATACAGGCTTAAACGGTTAGCCCCCAAGTTAAACGGACTGTCTCATTTATTTTATTTTTAAAAAAATAACACTTTTTCACATTTTTTCTTATTCGACCAAAAACTCAATTTTTAACTAAAAAAATTTTATTTTTTTAAATTTTCGCTTAAAAAAATATTTTTTGTCCAAAAATAATTTTTTAATTTAATTTTTTAAAATTAATTAATTAAAGAAGTCAACTTATTTAACTCGTAGACTAAACAGACTTGTTTGACAATCCTAGTGCTAATGATTTTTTGGTATTTTGGCCACTATAAACATGATCATCATAGTCTACATCTTTTATATATATATAATAATAATAATAATAATAATAATAACTATTTATTTATTTTAAAACCATGCTATCCGACGCATTTTTTTATTATTATTATTTTGAAATTTTCTTAGGGATGTTGGTAGTTGGTACCATAAGCTGGTCTTAGGGTCTGGACTCTCGAGTTAGGCCGCCGTAGTGCACATCCCCGGGATTGTGCCATGTGCCCCTTTTCAATGCTCTTATTAGTAGTACACAATATCTTTGTCAGGATTATTTTTCTAATCTTTCTAAAAAATGACTATTAGTTAAGGACAATGCTAATGCTAGGAACCAACGTTTTTTTTTACGTCAATATTATTGATTTTGAGAGTACGATTAGAAATTTAGAATAAAAGTTCTAAATTGAAGGAAACCTTATTTTCTTCCATTAAAATGATCCGAGATTAAGTTGAAGGAATGATAAATATAACAATATGGGCCTCTTATCGTAAAATTTGTGAAAAATATCGATTAATCCGTAGATGAGATTCAAAATTTATATAAGTTATCATCCGTAACTCATATTGGTTATCTATTGATCATAATATGTTGGCTCTCTAGTATTTTTCTTATTGATAGAAAATGGTTGGTTACGTAGGATCATCGTATATTCAATGGTCTTCACTAATACTTACTATGAATATTATTTCCTAAATTTACATTTTAAAGTGTTTAGTAATTTAATGATTTATTTTCTAATATTTATTGTTATAAAATGGTTGAAGAATTAATACATAATAAATAATCATAAGATCATAATTTTCATAAATTTAACATGTTAATATCTACTATTATCTCTATGTATTACATTATAATCTGTTAAACTCCTGTGTTCACTTTTTTTTTTTTCAAGGAAAACTTTATTAAGTAAGTAATAAATATGGAGCTAGCTGTCCCATCAAATTCGGGTAAGGACTAAGGTTATAGATTTAGCAAGTATTTAATAGGGAATTTATTAGATTGAACTTGGATGTTAATTAAAAGAGGAAATAATTTTTTTTCTTTATAAATATATGTACAATATATATAGGAAACTGATCATATATAAAAACTCTACATTTAAATAAGCAAGATATTTTATGTTAAAAGTTAAAACCCTCTCACAAAGCAATTATATATATTGACAAAAAATATTTAAAAAGATTATTAAGAAAAACAAATAATAGAAGGTAATATGACTTATTAATAATCAAGAGCTTAGTATTTTTTATACGGTTATCGAATCAATAAATCTAAAAAATTAAAGAAAAAGACAGAAAATTCTGATAAAAAAGAAAAGAAAAATATTTTATATGACATGAAAATATAATTTTTTTAATTGAGTGGCACTCAATACTAATCCTAATATTTTTATACCGTATAATTCTAATGAATAAACTAATTAAACATAAATTGAACATAAATAATTATTATAAAATGAATGATTTTTTTACTTCCAACATAATAATTTTAAAATTCCTTTCTATACTCAATAAAATATTAAGAATTGTTAAAATTATTTTTGGGTAATTATTAATTGGTAAAAAAATACTTGATTAACATTTTTATTTCAAGTGGTAAGTTAGCAATATTTTTAATAAAATAATTATTTTAATCCCCATAGAAGACACTCGTCTTTTATTATGGTTATAGTTATAGTTATAATTATAATTCATTGATAATTGATAATTGATAATCGAAGTGATCAAACTTGAGAGGAGTGGTTGGTAAAATGGTGGTAGCCACAGAAGAAAAGAAGGGAATGGCCTGCCACCCGCAGATCAATGGAGGAACGTTCATGTTCTTTCTTGCTGTGACTTTCTCTTACCCTCTTTTTTGTCTCTACTGCTCTCTTGCAGATACAAATTTTGTATGAGCTATGAGTAGGATAAAATATTAAAATTATATTTTTGTAATGGAAAAGTTTAAAATTCAGTTGTTGTTAATAATTTTAAAATAAACACTCAATTCGTTTTCTTATTGTTTTTAATTTTAACAATGCTATAATTTTAGATGAATAGACATCTAAAAATTGATTTAAGAGGCTAAAATATAAAGTTGATGAGCCGACTTTAAGAGCATATTATTCCAATTTTTAAAAATTTGAGAGTTAAATTGAAATTTTTAGACTACTAGGATGGCGTGATGTTATTAAAAAAAATAATGTTACTGAACCAACGTTAGTGGACCAATAAGGAGCCAATGAGTGTAATTAGAAAAATAATGAGTGGTAAAAGAAAAAAGAGAAAAAAAGAAAAAATGATATTAGCTTCCTATTGGCTACCAATACTTTCTAAGGTGAGAAATCAAATTGAGTATATACTCATAATTTTATCCTAAAATAAAAAAAACACTATTATGCAAAATAAATAGATTTTATATAATAATTTGAATTTATAGAATAAATTTTTGTTTGACAATTTTTTTTAACTATAATACAAGTAGAATGAGAACATATCTCCTAGAGGTATTCAGAGCATATGAATCACCTAGGGAATGAACCCAATCCAAGCCAGAGTACTCAAACTTGGTACTATGCTCATGTACTCTTGATACACAAAAATGAATTTTTTTTTTCATTTTAAATTAATTATCTAGTTCTATTTTTTAAATAAACTAAGTCCATTTTATAATTTTAAAAAGTTAATAAAAAATTTAATTTTAAAGCATGTAAATAGATTTTACACATGCATTCAACTAAATAGCACCACATCTACGAAAATAATTTTTTTCCCATTCATATTGATAAGTTATTCAAACGAATGAATGTGATTGTATAACTTATAAAGCATTTTATATTGTAAATGTATTAAAATTAACAACAACAACAAAGTCTTGTCCCACTAGGTGGGGTCGACTACGGACGATATTATTGAGCTCTATCATGTATCATGTCTATAGAGAGATAATTTACATGTAGATATCGTTTGACCACCTCATGATGGTCTTTTTAGGTCTTTCTCTCCCTTTCACCCCTTACCCACTTCCCCACATGTCCAAATTATTTTAGACGCGATTCTATATAATAGGTGTTACTTCAAGTTTCTCCTTTATATCTTCGTTCCTTATTCTATCCAAACGCGTGTGACCACTCATCCTTATTAAAATTAAATTATAGAAAAAATAGTATAAATATATTTGTATTTTTATCTTTTAATTGTTTATATTTTTAATAAAATTTAATAATTGTCAGAATAATTATGTCCAACTTCAAAAGATGCTTAATAGACAATAGAAAGAATAATAATGTAATGATATTATTAAATAATACATCCAAAATGAAACATAAATTATTTGTTTAGAATTGTCCTAGCATTTTTCTAAAATGAACAAAACATGCATATGAACTTCCGAATTAACTAGAATTATATCAAATCTAAATAGGGTTTATAACTCATTCAACATGAATTTTGTGTATTTCAATGCTCTGTTACCTACTATTTAGTTATATAAGAAAAATTATTATTATTATTATTATTATTATTACACGGATAACTGAGAAAAAGCACTGTTTCTTGTCTTGTCATTTAGCACTTGGCGGTGTAAGGATAGGACGACACCAAGATGGGCCATCCAAAATTAACCAACTATACTTAGGCATCTTTTAGTTTTTAAGCTTCGTCTGGTTGGAAAGAAGGAAATAGGAAGAAAAAAAATAAAAAAGAAGGGAGGGAAAGGAAGGAAATTGGGTTGATTTTTATTTTTCTTTGATATGTTTGATTGAAAGGAAAAAAAAAAAAAAATGATATAGAATGTTATGAAAGGACAATTTTAACCTTATATATTATAAAATATGTTAAAAATTAAAAAGATAAAATTGAAATATGCATAGATTCATAGTTCCCTTCTGTTTTCCACTCAGTATTGGAGTGAAAAACATTACAGTGGGCCTCACATGCTTTTTGGAAATTCAAAGCATTTTCCTTTTGACTTCATTAGCAACCAAACGATGAAAAATTACCAACTTCCTTTCAATTTCTTTTCTTTCCCTCTCCTTCTTTCCATTTTCATCTCAAACAAACACACCTTTAGTGTTTTTCCTAACATGGGCTTCTTATACAAAAGCAAAAATTGAAGGGAGAGTTGGGATTATGCTAAATAAATATATAAATATATAAATATATTGTTTATAAGAATAATGATACATGTATAGGTATGGGCTTAAAACCTAATTAGAATAGTTTATAGAATAATCTAGAAAGTTGGTATTTTACTATAAATAGTAGGTAATCAATGTACTCAATCATACAAATTATTCATCAAATGGTTATTCCTTTCCTCTTTTGGCTCCTTTTGGAAATTCTCTCTTCTCCCTAATTTCTATCTTCTTCCTAATTTTCCTCTAATTTCTACAATTCTATCCTATAGGAGATCTTACTCCTATGATTTGGTGCTTTCATTGATCACCATGCCAATCTATTCCAAAACTCAACCAATTCTTCTTGGGATCAAATTCAAGCTACCCTCAAGATTTTGCTTCCAAATTATCAACCCATACTCACTGACTCTCAGTCATCTATCCTATGGCAACAATCAATTCATAGACAAAATCAGCTCCATGAAGAAATTAAACAATCCTTCAACAGGATCTATGCAACTTTGAATGAAATGATTCAAGAAGAGGAGAAAAATCTAAAAATTCAAGCAAATTCAGATCCACACACAAATGCAGATCCAGAAGATGAAGAAAAAGACAATCTAGAATTTCAAGCTCACAATCAAACACAAATGCAGAGTCATATTATTCCAGATTTGGCAAATACATCAACCAAATTGCAAACAGAAATTCAGATCTACACAACAGAAGAGGATGAAATAGATGCAGTTTCAAATCAACGACAACAAGATGACTCAACAGAAATTCAAATTTCAGTAATCCAAAGAATTCAATTACAAAGCCAACTCAAACATTCAAACACCAAATCCAGTGTTTCAGAAATTCAAGAAGATGAAGTTGAGTTTGATGAGAAGAGCATTTACTACGGATCTGATGATCAGAGAGCGACAATTGTGGTAGACCGGCCACCTCCAGAACCGCCGGATATGCATTCAGTCGCGGTGGGTGAGAGTGAATCGGGGTTGTCAGTGACCACGGCAGAGGAAAGCTCGCGTAGGCCAGAGAACTTGGAGATGGTGACTGCGATTCACAGCGGCGCCGAGGACGGCGCCGTCGCGAAGGGGAATGTGGTGGACGTCGGCTCGGCAGATCTGAACAGGGGTAGCAGTGCCGTGGTTGGCGCTTTCGCGGAAGGAATGTGGACGGCGACCGGCAGAACAACAGCCGCGACGGTGGTTGATAGAGGTCTCCGGGCTCGGCGGTTGAGGCGGTTTTTCTCTCTGACGCCGCCGCCTCTCCTTGCGGCTATCTTCCCATGGGATCGCGGTGGGGAGTACATTGACAATGGCTTGCAATGGCGGCTAGATGTGTCAGCTGAAGACAGGGCCAATGCTACGGAGGTCGGTAGAGTAGGACGACAGCTAGGGATGGCTGAGTACGGTGATGGTGGCGCGACGCAGTGGCTGGCGGAGCAGGGCCTCCTTCTATCTAGCTTCAGAGATGATGATCAGGCAAGGAAAAGGCTCCTATCAACGGTGACAGCGGTGGCTAACCCACGTGCTCAAGCCAGAAGCGGCCGTTGTGGTATAGGACCAGCGGTGGTGGAGCTCGCTATGGCTGGGGCTGTGGCTCACAGATGGGGGAAGCTAGAGAGGGGTGATGGCTGTTGTGATGGAGCATCTCTCCGTCTCAACAAACAAAGTGAAGGGGCAATCCTGATACCTAATTTTGATTTGGGCTTTCTATTGGTGATCCAAGCCCAATGTTCATCACTTTGGTTAATAACTGGGCCAAGATTCATAGAAAAGTATTTTGAAAAATTGGTGGGCTCAGTATTTTTTAAGCAATGGGATCCTGGTGGTCCATTTTATTTTTGGCCAGTAGTATAGAATTACCTATTAATTTTAATAATGGTAATTAGAATTTACAATTTTATTAATTGTAGTTAAAATTTTTTTTTTTCCAATCTTGAGGACAAGGTTGTTTTGAAGGATAAGGTAATGATACATGTATAGGTATGAGCTTAAAACCTAATTAAAATAGTTTATAGAATAATCTAGAAAGTTGGTATTTTACTATAAATAGTAGGTAATCAATGTATTCAATCATGTAAATTATCAATTAAATGGTTATTCCTTTCCTCTTTTGGCTTTTTTTTAGAAATTCTCTCTTCTCCCTAATTTCTATCTTCTTCTTAATCTCCCTTTAATTTCTACAATTCTATCCTATAGGAGATCTTACTCCTATCAGATGAAAATTTAAATCTCATTTTTTTTTTGTTATAATCTCATTATATTTAAATAAGGTTTATCATAGCTTTTATAATTTTACTAAAAAATATCCACAAAGTAATACATTGTAGCCATAAAAGTTATTTATATGATCATCCATTCTATCAGTAAAAGTGATTAAATTTTACAACTATTTCATAATTTGAAAATAAATACTTAAATTTATCATTCATGAATTTATAGTTAAACACTTTTACTTTTATAACAAATTTTTATTTGTTGAAAGTTCTTAAAAATTACTTGTACAAATTGATTTCACTGTCATTTAATTTTTATTTAAAATTTTAATATAGGTATCATAAATAAATTTTAAATAATTTTATAAAATAAATGTGTTCTATTCCAGATAATAAGAGGGCTAATTATTGACATAAGTGAGTTAGCTTTAAAGATGATTGAATATAAAATTTTAACAAAAATTAAAATATGTAATTAAAAAAAACAAATAATAAGATACAGACGTAGAGGTGTGAAACGGGTGGGTGTCTTCATTTAGGTTCGACCTATTTAGCCTGGTTTTATACGGGATAGAATTTTTCTAGCCAGATTCATTTATGGTCAGCCGGATGGATAAAATTAATTAATTATTTTTAAATAAAAATTTTAATTTTTAACTTAAAAAAATTATTTTTGGCAAAAAAATATATTAATATATTTTTTAGCCAAAAAAAACTTTTAAAAAATAAAGTTTTTTAGTGGATGGATTGAGTTTTCGAGTGGAATAAGATAAAATATATAAAAAAAAATTATTAAAAAAAATAAATTAAATAAACGGGCCAGCCCGTTTAACCTGCAGACTAGCCCATTTAAACTCAAATTTTAAACAGTCCGGATTCAAAGACAAAACCCATCCATTTACACGGATAAACGGCAGGCACGACACCATTTTAACGGTCCTATACGACATAACTAACTGTATAAAGAGATAAATTTTTGTTGACACATGTGCTAATATCAAATACTTTGATGTATCATTATTATGAAAAAGAGTATTATAAAATGTTTTTTTATTTTTTTTCTCAATATATACAATTACATTTGTACAATATAAAATTCCAAATTTTTTTGTTGTTGGTGTCTATATAAAACCCATCTAAAAATTAAAAAAAAATATTTACCGATCAGTTTATTAAAAAAAAAATAAAACGAATTAGTATGATGAATGAAAGCAAACCTACCAAACAATTAAGATTTATGTACGACAGAATCACAGAAAATCCTTCTTTACTTTTAAGTTGTGTATGTATATGTATTTATCTCCAATCTCCCTCTCACAATTCACAAACACTTTTTGTCTTTCATTTCAACTCATCTCATCGGTAACAGTAACATTTCATTTCCTATCTATCAACCCCAACCCTGCAATCGCCGCTTCTCTCTTCTCTCTCTCTCCCTCCACCTTTTTCAAAACTAAAATCCCATAATAATAATTTACTCTCTGATCACACACACAAACACACACTCTATAATAATGGGTCTCTTCCTATTCTCACTTCTCTTCAACTTCAAGCAAGCCAAGTAACACATTCATTGTCACTCATTCACTATACAAAATTCCATCATCAATATCAACATGGTTTGTATAATTCTAACTATTATTATTATTCAATCTTTTGTTCTTTCTCTACTTTATTTATGTTGAGTAGTAGTAGTTAATTCAATTCAATTCAATTATGATTATAATTCTTTGGGTCTCCTCTTCTAAACAGCATCATCATCATCACAATGGTGCTGTTCTTCCTAGGTGGCTGCAAGTGCTTCTAACAGAGAAGTTCTACAACGCTTGCATAGTTCATGAAGAAGCAAAGAAGAATGAGAAGAACGTTTATTGCTTGGACTGTTGCACCACTCTCTGCCCTCACTGTTTAGCCCCACATCGCTCTCATAGACTCTTGCAGGTACCTTCTTCATTATTCTAATTTTTCTTTCTTTTTCTATAAATATTATTTTTCTATTTTTTTGCTGAATTTATTAGCCACTTCTTTTTCCATTTTAATTTCAGATTAGAAGGTATGTGTATCATGATGTTATAAGGTTGGATGATGCTGCAAAGTTAATTGACTGCACTTCTGTTCAAGTGAGTCCGTATTACATAATTCAATTTCATACTCAAAAAGAAAAAAAAGAAAAATTAAATTATGTAAATTAATTAATTTTCACTAGCTGATGAAAATTTTGTAAAATTAGAAGTTGTAAAATTTTGAGGAGCAAATTACAAAAACACCCCCATATATGTGTTGATGCTATTTTTGAACGAATTATAAAACATGGTTATTAACTATAATTGGTTCTTCTTCTTATTCTTCTCGTTTGTGTGCTTGATTTTGCAGGCATACACGACGAACAGTGCAAAAGTGGTGTTTATAAAAGAAAGGGTACAGACAAGGAACTCCAGGGGTAATTCCGGAAATTCGTGCAGTACTTGCGACAGAACACTGCAAGACCCATACCAATTCTGCTCTCTCTCTTGCAAGGTTAATTTACTTAATTACCCTCTCTTATTGACCTAAAAAGAAAACATAACTTTGTTTCAACTTTCAAACCCATAACATACTCACATTCCAATTCCATATTACTATTGTTCCACTTCTCTATGACTATTCATCTGCTTGTCTACCCTCTTTTTCTATAAAAAGTTGAATTTTTATTTTATTTTTATTTTCTATCCATGTTCCCATACTACCATGTCAATTTCCTCCTTTTTCCTTTTTGGGCTGTCTTTGATAATTCTTTTATGGGATTATATTTGACAAGTGCTGGATATTTGTTATGGAATTAAAGTTATAAACTTTTCATTAATTTTTTTCTTTTTGAAGTTCTCTTCTCTTTAAAATTTAAATCAATTAGTTCTTATTTAATATTCCATAACAAGTACCCATACATAACGAAAATCTTTCTTTTTCTTAAAAAAATAAAATTTAAGTGTCTTTATAAATATTAAATTTCTTTAAGCTAGATAAGTTTGTTTTGGGCTTTTTTTTTTTCATGTGTATGTATTGAAACTATAAAACTCATGAAAATCAATCAACGCGGTATGGTTAGTTGCGTAATTGTCATGTTGACAAATAATTTTATTTTATGGATTTATGATTTATCTATCTTGTGTCTAAGGCATGTGTTAAATTACAAATTTAAATTTTTTTATTGGAAATACAAAAAATTTTCAATGCATTTATTTTGAGTAATTAATTAATATTAAATAAAATTGGTTAATTAATGTGAGTATTTATATTTTAACATGATAATTTTATTTTGTATTTTGTTAATTGTAGTAATTAAAAGTTTTTAATTTTTTTCTTGGTATTAAAACTTTTGTTTAATTTATTTTAGAAAACCCTATATTTAGTTGTTAACAAAGCTTTTGCCACTAGTATTTCCGTCCCTTTTTTTCACAGAAGTATTTCTATCCTTAATTATGAAAGAATGAATAAAGTTATATTTTTTTTATTAAGGTTAGTTTTGTTAACGTGTTAATTTGGTATTACTTTCACAGATCAAATATCTTATTGGAACTAGGGGTGGTCTCTCTGGGTACCTATATGAGTGCAACTATTTGCCCTTCAATGAAACCGGGTTTGATGAGGGTCAATTGACAACTGACTCGGTTCTTGAACCGGCTGGTTCGGTTCGGACCTCATCCGGTTCAGGGGGATGTGTTGGTGGTGGAGTTGATTGTAAGACCACCCTAGCTTGCACTGCCACCACCGAATTTGTGAGGAAAAAGCGAAGTTCCAGTTCGGCTTCTCGTCCGACCGCGCCAGTTTGTCGACCGGTTCATGACATTTCGGTTTGTCTTTCGAACCGGCGGAAAGGGAACCCACAGAGGGCCCCACTTTATTAGGTGATAAAATTGTCCAAGGAAGGTGGAGATTATGAAGGGAAAAATATCTTAAAACATTATTTGATGGTGGAAATTGGAATGGCCCATTGACATTTCTAAATTTTTATGCACATAAAACATATATCTCATATTAAAGAGATCAAGGACACAAACGTCTTACTTTTACAATTCTACTAATTTTTTGTATTTTTGTGAAGTCTCAACGTTTGTGTTTATTTTCTCTTTGTATGAGATGTATGTTTATGTAACAATTTTCCAAGACAAATAATTGTGGGCACATTGGTATTTGAAAATTAAAGGGTTTCTGAATTCTAATAATTAGGATCTAAAAAGTGACTAGTATAGGTGATATTTCTAACTTGAAAGAATTATAAAAAAAAGTTTTATTTCTTACTTTTCAAAGATTAATGTGTCCTATTATTTGTTCAAGGATTGAGTTTGTGCGTTTACTCCTCCATTCTCTGCCAATGAAGATTTAAACAGAAGTTAGATAGAAGAAAACCCTGAGTTTTTTGTATTCCACCATCTAAATTATATTCTCTAGTTTGAAGTTATGTGCTAATCTCAATGTGGGTATGATCTTAATGGGTTTAGATTATAGTGATAACAAAAATCATCATATTAGTCAAAGAATATGTACTTTGTAATTAAGTTGACCAGCTAAACTAGTTATTCATATGAATGAGAGATTTAAGGGTGCAATTGGCACACTACTTATTCAGTTCTTTGTCTATTTGAAATGGCTAACTAGTTGACTTTCGAATTTCCATCATGGGAATATTGTTGTAAGTTGTAACCGCCATCTAGGGGAAAAATGTCTTTTTGTTAGTTCTACTCTTCAATAGCATGGAGTTATGGATGGAATGGTTGAAGGTTGTTAACATAATAAGATTATAAGCAAATTATGACATTTGTTTACATTTCAGATCAATAAAATTGATAATATTATATGAATAATTGTATTGGTACACCTTGCTATACTTTATTTACAATACATAAAAATATTTAATTATGTTAATATTTATATTTTTTCGTCTTATAATGTACACATGTTAATATTTATATTTTTTCGTCTTATAATGTACCGAGGTGTCCAATAATATATGTAGAATAATTCTAATATATATGTAGAATAATTCTAATACAGTATAACATATTTATTGAATGACGTAATGACAAAAATATATATTTTTTTCATATTATGACAAAAATATAATTTTTTTCCCTATTATGACAAAAATATAATTTATTTCAAAGTGGACGTCAAATAGAGTTTTTTTTTTTAATTAGTGTCCATAGACAACTGGCCCAAAAATTAGACATGCCTAATGGAGCATCTTGTACTTCCTTTTGAATATTTAATGATCAAGTTGAATTAGTGAAATTATTTTATTCATACAAAAATTTAATGTACTAGTAGCCTCATGCAAAACTAATCTTAACATGATAATCATCATTAATATAAAAGAAAGGGTTGGTAGAAATATTTGATGAAAGGAACTAAAGAGTAAAGAATGCTACTATATATATACACATCAATAAATGATTATGTAGTGGTTTGCAACCAAATATGGCCATATCTAACAAATACCATGATAGGTTTTAGTTTAAAATATTTCAAAATAATATTTAGATAATATATATAACTTTCTTAAAAAATTATTCTAATAATGATGATGTAATTTTTTAAAAGACAACAATAATATTAATTAGATATTAATTTTTCTTTGTTATTATTAAAAAGTTTTTTTTAAAAAAATTTAAGAAAACATTGGTATTGAAAATAGGAAAATCCAAGTTGTAGCATATGGGAAATGAAAGTAGAATCATTATTCATTAAGATGGTGCGGCTAATAAGGCCCCACAAATATTATTATAATCCTAAGAATAGACGCGAGAATTGATGACAAAAGTAGCAACTGGAGCAAAAAATAGAGCCAGTTAGTACTCTACTGTTCACTGTTCACTATGTCATGTCTTTTCTCTTTTCTCTGTTTTCTGTCTAACCTTATAGGACCCCCCCTCCCTCCTCCCTCCTCTGCCAGCATGGTGACAAAATTCAAACCCAGCTGCCTTTAATTTAATGCACTTTGTCCCTATCCCCAATGCTAATGCAAATTGTTATGCATCCCACAAAATATTTTTCTAATCACTACTACTATCTGTCTAATCTTAGAGTTTGTGTTTAAATTTGACATAATCTATTGCTTCAAGAAAGTCAAGAGCATTGGACATACTAGTATAATGTTATCATGAAGCGAAAAAACCGAGAATGTCAAGGATAACCATATGGTTTGATTTGATTTAAAGCCAATCACAAACAGCTATTAAAACAGATTTATGTAGCATTATTATAAGGATTTTGCTAAGCAGGATTTTTAATTATATCAGGAAGATGCGTAAAAAATCGTAAATGACTATATTAAGATAAATCACCCCTTCGAATCCCATATTAAAAAAAAGAAGCCCACTTATTTTGTTATTTTTATATATTTTCTTTTCTATTATTTAAACTTATTGAAAATTTAACACAGAGATAAAAAATGTCTATTATAAAATTAAGATTGAATTAACACCTGTTCTTAGGACACATAATAAGATAATCAACAGAAAAAATTTCATTGAAAATACAGAAAATTTAAGTTTTCAATACATAAATTTATTATATGTCCTTAGGACACATATTAGTTAAACCCATAAAACTATCAACGGTTTTTTTTTTTTTTTTTTCAAATTGTCTCTTTTTTTTTAAGGTGGCAATTAAAGTTAATAATTTTTTGAAAAAAATAGAAAAGAAAATTTTCATGAATTCTTATTAGTCACCAAAATACTGATTATCAACTTAGAGTGTTAGAGTTTCAAATTGAGATCACACCCAACAGTTATAGCATTAAATAATAATGTTTAAGACAAATGGAATTAACCAAAGGAAAAAACTTTAGCAGCACAAGTACACAACATTTAGCTGCCAAGGTAAAAGATTAAGGTTTGATAACTATGCTAATGTTTGTCCTGCCTTGGTGAGATTCATATGAAAAGTTAGGCAGAGATTGCTATTTCCACTTCAATTTTATTAGAAAACTAATCATAGGGGAAAAAAATTACATTTTAAACACTAGAGAGTAAAAGACCAAGAAATTAGGCTTTCAAATTTCAATATCAAAAGGATAAGAGGAAAGTTTTATAACCAATCACATATTTGGCATTAGATGCAATATTCAATCTGCCAATCAAGTTCAGCACCATCCATTGAAAAAAGATACAACGGAGACACATAAACACACATTAACTAATTTCATTCAAGTATTTAGGTCCAGAAATATATGTTGCTATGAGTTTGAACATCCAACATGTGTTGGAGTTATCATGAAACTAAAATCTAAAATTCTAAATAACCAAACACGTTTAGTTTCTTCTGTGAGTAGTGATAGCCTGACCTTAGTTTGGCTTCTGCAGAATAATGATGCGATGATGGCCGACACGAGTCTCATTGATGCGGCCAAGGTGACGAAGAACCTGCAGAAACAGCAAAGACAAATTATAGCACAATCAGTTTATCCCAACAAAGAACAATTGAAAGTGTACAAGACCATATACACATTGCTTGCCTCCCAAGTAACTAAGGTAGAACAATTAACAGTTATCTCATTGAAGAAGATTGGCAAATATAAAGGGATAACATAAATCAATAAAAAACCTCACTTTTTGAGGACTATACGTCAACATCAACGTTTTTCAGGGAAGAGAGAAGAATCAATACTACAATGGAGAACTTGATTTATTTCAGATCCATGATATAATCATTACCCGAAGTGAAATGTTGAATAGCAAAACAGAACATTTCTAATGTAGGAATTAAAAAAATTCAACAATCATGGATATATTTTTTTTCTTTTGTGAAGAAATGAAGAAAGTTTGAGATAGACAAGAACACTTACAGTTAATATTGCCTTTCCAGTGTTGTCAAGCTTCAGTGATGGTCCCTTTATATCAGTTTCAAGAAAGAAATGCTTTCCCTTAACCCCTTCCATGGTTGCAATATCTCTAATTTCCTGCATTTTGCAAGATGAATGAGAACCTTCCCTTTTGCCATAAATGAACCAAGAAATAACAAATTAAGATGAAAATTAATGCTTCACTCACCAGGGCTTTCTCCCACAGATTTTCAGCCAACTTCATGAACAAATAGAACATATTGTTAAGACAACGGCAAAATATAAAGAATGTACTTTTACAAATTAAATCTCAAGAATTTGATTATTAACCTTCTTTTTTGGGGCTATGATGAGTTGAGCATTTGCTTCAGCATAGGATGCCATGTCATTGATTGCCGCATTCACCTTCTCTAGAGTAAGCCTACCTCTCATGTATCTAGTAATATCAGTCACAAAGTTTTAGATTGTGTAGGAATAAAACCTGGATAGATATGACTATATGAGTTTCTTACCAAAAGCAAAAGCATAAAAGTAACTAATCAAATAATGAGAAGGAAAAGGAATTTAAAAAATTATTCAAAACCTTTCAGATGATATATATTCCTGCAAAACTGCTGGGTTGCTCCAACAAATTTTAATTTAAAGACCAGAAGAATGAAAAAATTGAAGGGATTGAAGCTACAAGGGCTTATAACAATGAAAACTAAATTTTTTTTATTTTCCTTCTCCAAACAAGCAGTTTACACAGATGTTGTATAATCTAGCTGAACTTGAATTACTTACGATGACAAGGAATCTAGTTCACTTGCAGTAACATGCCACACTGGTGGTGAACTTCGACCTTTTTTCTCCTTAAAATGATGAAACAGAAGAAATTGTGAGACCATATCAATTTGACAATATAGTAAGTCAAGGAAAGAAAGTAATGTAACATCTTTGAGAACAGGTTACACTGATTGCCAAGTTGTAAAAACAGACAAAAAGACATCAACAACAGAAGAAAACAAAATGAGAAACATGAAATGCAAGGAAATGGGATATAGTATGAAACTGTTAACCACTTGTTCTGTTTTGAAGAAAATAATATCTGCACCAATAACTCATTTACCTTAGGTAATGGAGCAGGCTCCTCATCAACCTTCAAATTCAAAGTCTCCAATCCAGGGTCTTGCATAGAAAATTCAGGTAACAAACTGAAGAACAAGACTAGCATTCAGCTCACATAAATCGTTGCACATATCAACAAGATTTAATAAAAAAAAAAAGACTGTAATTATTACCATCTACTAGTATTTGAATTTGAAACTGTCATGCTTTCGGCCAATTGAGAGGGAACATGAAGAGACATATTCTGTAGTTTCTTTTGCTGCTTCAATGAGGCATTGATCAATTTCTACAAGCAGGCCAGGAAATTAAACCCAATTCAATGGAATAGTTTACTCAACACATAATCCATATTTTCCTCTCATCTTCAAAATAATGAAAACCAAAAGCCGGAACCAAATAAAAGTATTTCATTATTTCCATGAGGCCTCAAATGCAGCAACTCAACACACACACACACAACAGCAGCAACAAACCTCACCAAAAATTAAGAACAAAAAACTTATCAAAGCAAAATAAAAAAGCCATTCATTTGAAATCAAATAAATAAACACAACACACAAAAGGTGAACCATAATTAGCAACCAACTTCAAATTCATTAGTAGATAGAATTTTAAAGGGCAGTGCTAGAAAGCCCGAATTCATTGCTTCAATCAAATACCAATGTGTCAAAGCAATTGTCACATTTTTTTTTGGTGTGAACCTAGATATCCACTGGACCGAAAGGCCAATGACTAATCCAAAGTGGGCGACCTTCCCAAGGAAGCAAGCTCTATTTCCATCCTCTAGGAATAATCGAACCCGGGAGAAATGGTTAAGGAGCACAGACTGTGCTAACTTGCTTTGGTAAAACAATTGTCACATTTGGTAGCAAATTTTGAGGACATGGACAGCATGATCAAAATATTACAAATGCTCTGATCACATTTTTCTGCATAATTTTCTAGCTATGAAATATTATCAAAGTCTTCACCTAAATTTTGCTAATTTTGAACATTTTGGCAGAGATTAAAGACCTAAAAGGACGAATTTGACCTCAATTGCCAATTCTTTTAGAACTAACTGGAAAATTTACTCAATCACGTTGAAATTTTCACCTTGGTTTTGGGAATAGCTTGAGTCTCTTCGCGGAGGCGGTCCTTGATGGCCTGAACTTGAAGCTCCATGGCCTTCACCGCGGCGTCCACCGCCGACAGGTCAGCCATGCTGCTCGCCGGAAACACTACACCAAAATAAACAAATTGAATAATAAAATAAATAAAAATAAATAAATAACTGCTGCGAGGAGCGGAATCTTCTAGAAACATAGAGAAGAAAAATTGGAGTAAGTAATAACTGTTTCTTGCAATGACGAGCTCCTGAAGATGAGTTATGCGAGCGTTGAAGGAAGACATCAACGATTCAAGCGATGATCCAGAAGCTTCGGTGGTTGAATCCATCATCGTCACCACCCTTTTTTTCCGATTTGAGAATTGAGAAAGACGAGTGATTCAAAATGCTCTGCCACCGCTTCCGCGCCAAAATTTTGGTTTTAGTTTTTTTGTCTGTTTGTTGGGCCTTGAACAGATCTTACATGTTTGATATCTGCTATCAAGGCCCAAATTTTAACAGGAAGAGGCCCGTCAGCTTTTTAGGCCAATAAAATTTTCTTCCAAAAATGCTGCTATTTGGGCTTAAGAATACGTATCAAACTTGTCCCAAAAAAAAGAATACTTAGGAAACAAAACAAAATTCTATTAATAGTACTCTGAAGATTAAAAAAAAGAAAACAATGACCCAAAAAAAAAAAAGAAAACCAAAAGATTGTAGTCTGACCTAGAAAAAACATATAAATATTATGAATTTAATTTTGGCAAGTATGCAGACATATTATCATCTTCATGTGAAGATTTAGTCTTTAAAGTTACACTTTTAATAAAAATAACAATACTTTTAAAAAAATAATACTTTTATACATATT
Organism: Stylosanthes scabra; assembly: GCA_036250425.1. NCBI lineage: Eukaryota > Viridiplantae > Streptophyta > Magnoliopsida > Fabales > Fabaceae > Stylosanthes > Stylosanthes scabra. The sequence goes on along the minus strand of JASCZI010120911.1, from coordinate 32,601 downwards.
AAAATTCAACCATTTAATTTACAATTTAATAATTAAAATGAAAAATTTTCATATGAAGACACTTTTCAAATCATCATTGTAGTATCCATCTTTAATTTTTTATAAGTTGTCAATGTAAAACAGCTCTATATATATATTTAGTCACGTAACACCGCATAAAAAAAAATTAGTTTCCTTTTACATTGATGGCATGATAGTAATAAAAAAAAAAGGAATGTAATTGAATGAAAATGTAAAATGATTTATATTGTTAATACATTTAAATTATACTCAAATATTAAATAGTAGGATAATGAAGAAATCAAACAATATTTATGTAATTTATTAGTTTTATTTTGATACAATTAAAGTGTAAAAAAAATTATACAACTATTTATCATATTCATATTCATGTATTTCGATAATTTTACGAGGGAGTGTTTGAATATTAGTTGATTTTCTTTCATGTAGTAATACAGAATTAATACAAATTAAAGCCTTACATTATTCCAGAATGGTGTGTGTGTGAATTTTTTTTTTTGTCAAGGTGCCAAATAAATAGGATGAAATAGTACATAGGGTCTGGTAAAAAAAAAAAAAAAAAGGTACATAGGTTCTTGGTCATATAGTAATACATGTAGCCTCCTATTAAGTGCACCTTGGATCAATTCATGATAAAACCAAGATAAGATATGGTTTTGGCGTGTACAACTAGAAACATTTAATGTAATCATATTTAAGATTAGTTCATACACTCCATTCAGAAATATAATTTTTTTGCTCAACAAAAAGGGAAAAGAGAAATATGTTAGCGTTAGTAAGCATAATTATAATTAAATACTGCAGTTTTAATAAGGGATAATCATGGCTAGATTTTTATTTCCAAAGTTTGTAGAATAAGTATATTAATTAGTTAATGGAAGACAAAAATACTATTCAACCTGTCACATATAATGTACAAATACAAGGTTATCAACATACACACATGCATATACGTGTGGAAGGATGTTATTAGAAGTTGTTATATCATGCATTCTCTCTTGATGAATATTACGAGCCACATAAATCAAGTCTATTACGAGCCACATTCTGGAAATTGTGCCCTTCATGATCCCTTGTCTTGATGTTTGGTCTTTGATATATATATATGTTGGATCTTCCTTAATTATGTCTATTAATTCTCTAACAACTAAATGATGATTAGAAAGACTCACATTTAGAATGATATTTGTTAAGTTTTTTTAGATAGATGAAACAAAACCTTTGTTACAACATTCATCTTTCATATAACCAGGAATGCCATATGCTCAGGACAATTAATTTTTTTTAGAAATGCCTTGCTAACCAATGCTTCAGTAAACAACAATAATGAACAGCTCCTAATATTAAATAATCAAATCATTTGAATAACAATTAATCTGATCATTGGAATGCAATTAATTTAATCATTCGAATATACTAATTTGATTATTCGACGTGCTCTTCTTCCCTTTTTCTTTCTCATAAATGTTGTTCTTTTTCTCCTCGTTATTGTCATTCTGTCCTTCTCCTTCCTTGCCCCCTTACGTTATCTCCTTCCTTGTCGTCGCTATTCTTCCTCGTCGTGTCATTCTCTCATTCCTTTTCTTCGCCGTTCGTTCTTTACTCTTTTTCATTTTCTTTTTTCTTCCTTACTCGTAGCTGTTCTCTATTGAGAATTGTTGGTTGTTGTCGTTCCCATTATGTTGGCTATACATAGCAACATTCTTTAATTATATTGATGTAAAAATAAACAATTCCAATATACTATTAAAGTGCATATATGCTAATATAAATAAAATGATTATTCATCGAACCTTTTTACATGCCTCCTGAATAGTCAATAGATATGGAACTTAACCTTGGATTTGTATTCTTCCCTTATAAATTAGTGACTTTCACATTTGAGGTCCTAAATTCGTTGTTACATATATAACAATAATATGAACTTTTGTTATTTAACATTTTTAATCATTTTTTATGCATTAAGGTTAGTCAGCTCCCTTATCATAGTTTATTATTATATTGACGAAGCTATTTTGGCATGAATCCATGAACCTAATAAAGCAGCCTCCTTATATTGAAGAATAATGTATTACTCTTCACTTGAGGAATAATGATATGATTCAAAATAATCAAGAACTTTTACTAGTAATACCATATAATAACATTATTGGGAATGCGGCATTTTTTGTTGTTTCCTTCATAAAGGACTATGAATGTATGTGATAATGCTTTGTTGTGATAGTTCCCATAACCAAGTTTTATAGTTTCACTTTTCTCAATCCCAATTTGTCTTTTATATTGGGATTTCATGTTTCTTTCCGAGTTGAATCCATATTATATTTACTTCATAGGAGACAAACTTGAAACTGTTGCATCTTATGCCTTCGGTGCGGAACACCATGGCTTCCCTCTTCTAATTCATGTTTGCCCTAGGGCATTATTTAACAATAGAAAATTAAAAAAAAAATTAAAAGAAGGGAAAGTTATCTAATATAATTACTAATTAGTACTTTGACCTAGCTAATTAAGCTTAGCTACCTATATATATGTATGCCCATGAAGTTTTTTTTTTTACAAGAATTAAAGCTGAAGTTCAATGAATTAAGGCTAACTCTTTATAATAATTTACTTTAAAGTATTGATAATAATTTTCCTAATTTCCTTGGTAATGAATTTTATATATAATGACAAAACTTGTTTTAAAGTTTAGCTAAGTTTTTGTTCAATATAATAACAATGAATGAATGCTAAGGTTTTCTTTTTTTTTCTTTTAAATAATTCGTATCTCTATTAGTAGATAGCTAGGTTTTGGAAGAACGGAAATGTAAATCATTTCCTTTTTTGTTGAAATAGAGATATTTTATCCGGTAATATTAGATGTACCATTGTACGTACACACCTATATAATGGTACACATAGATTAATTCTATTTTATATATTTTCCATATCTGTCTCATTTTTTAACAAGTTTATATATTTTCGAATATCAACTACTTAATATATATGTACTGAAATAATTTACTATTGGCTGAAATTTTGATAGAAGGGTAACATATGTGTTCTGTACGAAAAATTCATCGATAAAAAAATAAACTATGTTTCAAAAGTATATGATTTTCAAATAGGTTATAGAATAAAATTATGCTAAGTATATACCAAAAACAGTCATCAGTATATAATACATATTAAATTAAAATATAAGTTAAGTTAAATTAAATTAAACTGCACATATATTTTGTATTTCAATATATATTATACATTCTGATTGATTTTAGTGGCTAATTTTGATGTGCAAATAAATTTTTGGTTATAAAAATATGATGTTTGAGAATGGTAATACAAAAGAAAACTCCACAACAAGTATTGGCGCTTTCTTTAATTTGCTCTAAGTTCAAAATTGGGTCAAAAATGTTAAATAATAATACTAAAAGAAAAATTTTAGGGAGCCCATAATTTTTTAGTAAATAAGTGGCCAATAGGCTTTTTCCTTCTTTTCTCTCTCCTCTTTTACCACCTATTATTTCCCTAATTACACTCATGGGCTCCCTATTAGTCCCCTAATATTGGTTCTGTAACATTACTCATAATAAAAAAACTATGTAACAGAAAACGAAATAGTAATGAATTTTCTTTGTAAAAGGAAAAATTAAAAATTTAATTTTTTTTATATTAGTGCGGGTGCGGTTTGATTCGGTTTTAAGAGAAAAGTCATCCAATTCGATATTAATTAAATACTTCGATTCGGTTTGATTCGATTTTTTTAAGAAAGCCAACCAAACCAAACCAATATATATGTGTTTGGTTTGGTTCGATTTTTTCATTTAAATAAAAAAATAACATGCCTTATATAGTTATATATATATCTAATATACTCCAAACCTGTCCTATGCTATTTTCATCCAAAATATCAAATAAAAATAAAATCATACAATAATATAGCATAACAACCAAAATAATTTTCGGTTATTTCGGTTGTCGGTTTCTTCGGTTCGACTCGTCGGTTTTATTCGATTTGTATCGATTTTGCTCACCCCTAGTTCAATGCATTGTACTATATCACATTCTTGTAATTTATCATACACAATTTTATTTTTAATTTTTTTTTGTTTCCTAATGAAATTTTTATTTGAATATTAATAATTTAGTTAGTTATACCGTTATAGTATCAGTTAATATATCATTACCTTTCAATGATAAGATCAATTAAAAGTGTGTGAAAGAAGATTGAATAGTGAAAATAAAATTTACACCAACAAAACGTACCAAGATTCTCCATATATATCTTTCATTCTTAGATGATACATTAGGCTATAAGATAGAGTGCGATATAAGTCTACCATACCTAAATATGTAAAACATAATAAATTTGAATTCTATAAGAAATTTTAGTTCTGATTCTCAATACCTTAATACTAAACCTAACTCTAAATCATAATCCGAAATTCTAATTTTAAATTTTAAATCTTTAATTCTAAATTAAAAAAAAAATTACTATATGGACATGGACATGAACAACGATTCTCTTAATTTTTAAAATATAAGATAATTTTAAATATTTTAATAATAAATTAAATTAAAAAACTGCCTAAAAAAATTTAAATAATACATAGAAATATTATTATTTACCTTATAGCATGATAAGCCAATTTAAGATGTGTACGATTAAATTCATTTCAATAGTTATTTATCTATATAATATTTTATATAACTAATTAATGATTTATGTGTATATATAGTTTAGTTGAAGATGATTTAAAATAATATATTATATTTAGATGTTTTGAAACGGTTGCTTTTGTATAGATAAATTAGTAAAAGAAATAAAATTGTTATTTATATTTTTCAGATTCAATGTTTGTAGAATAATTTAGTAATAAGCCAAAAAAAAAAAAAGATAAATTTAAAGAGACAAAGAAACACAGAACTACTCTAGGTTGGTCCTCTGCTTAAATTTTCAATTATAATAGTATTTTTTTCAGAGCACACTTAATGTTTTCTTAAAAATCAACTTTAAAAGAAAAATACAGATTTGGGTCAAATTAGTTTGGAAACTATTAGTTTAATTAGACAAAAAAATAAAAATTGTAAAAGGTTTTTATTGCATATCAATTTTAATTTTGCTATGGCATTGACGAACAAAACATGTATTGCTAAACTTAACTTGAAATTGATGTATTTCTAAAATCTCCATAAAAAATTTTCAAAGACCCTTGGATGAAAAAAACAGGGGCTGAGTTATTAGTTATTATATAGAATTGGATCAATGGATGGTGAATCATGATTCATGAGTAGTGTTTACATGATTCAGCAGAAAATAATACCAAAACCATGTGCGAAACAAGAGATTTCATATGATCATGAAGCATGGAAAATCAATGTTGGGACCTAAATAGATTGCTATCATTTTCCCTCATTTATTAACAACCAACCACCACCGTCACAAAAAAAATAATCAACTTATTGCAATGTATTTACTGTGTCAATCTCTTTGCTACCACATGCATGTATGATGCATGTACCACACAATGCAACTTGTGCTTCAATGGCGTCATTCCATAGCAAAGAAAAATGTTTACTCCTACAACATTATTCAAGAACTTGTTGGAATAGTGTAGAAAAAAATTAACAATCATATGTCATGAACAAGTACTTAGTCAATTTTGTTTTATAAAAAACTAAGAAGCCAACATATTATGACCAATAGGAAGTCAATATGAGTTACGGATGATAACTCATATAAATTTTGAATGATAACTTAATCATTATATATGAGTTACGAATGATAATTCATATAAATTTTAGATGTAACTTAATTATTGGCTCCCTAACGTTGGTTCCGTAGCATTGTTCATTTTTGTTAGTAATTTTCATGCACCATCAGTTAAAAGAGTTTTACACATGCATCCAATCAAGTGTTACCACATCATCAAAAGCAATTAATTTTTAAACCCACTACTTCTAAAGTCATATAAATCCATGAATCTGATTGGATAACTGTGTAAAGCTTTACACCGTCAGTGCATTAAAATTAAATTCATTTTATTCATTTTAAATTATAAACCCTAAGTCATAAATCATAATTAATCTTAAATTTTATATTATAAACTTAAACCCTAAGATGACTATATCTAAAAGTTAATTTCTTATACTTTCTTTAATGAATATTCCTGAAGCAATTTTGTTGGTTATAGTAAAATTTGACTCATTTCCAATTCAATAGAGATAAAATTAAATTTAATCAAACATTAAAATTTCTCTGTATACTTGAGAAAATATTAGTAGCCAATAATAATTTTTTTAATTAATAACTAGCCAATAATCTAATTTATTATTATTATCGAGCTAGTATAACAATTTTAAAAATATCTACTCTTTGTTATTTTGGATAATCTATTCCCTAGTATTTTAAATGACCTATTTCATACTATTCTATATTGATTAATCTTCTATTATTTCAGATGATACAATTTTTTTATGTTATATTGCTTTTCTATTGATTGATATTTAATTAATTATTTAACATTACTCATTATTTTGTAACAAAAATATTATGTACATGTATATAAAAAATGAGAGTTTATACACTACAAATATAAATAGTACATATGTGGATTTTATTTGAAAGATGTGAGGGTCTATATGAATTTATATATTACTTTAATTTTTGTGGGACGTAAAACGTAAAATTTATATTATAAAAAAATTTTTTATATTTATAACAATTTTTTTTGGTGTCTATATTTATAACAATTTATATCTATACCAAATAACTTTCTATAAAAAATTAATATATGTATTTTTTACACATGTAATTTTGTATTTTGATATTATTATTGTATACAAAAGGCTAATTTTATGGGGATTTTTATGTATACATGAAGGTCTCAAATTGAAATAGATTCCAATTTAATAAATTTAAAGTTGTACAACTTTAAATTTATGGTTTACATGTAAACCATAAGTAAAATAATTAAAAGGAATAAAAAACAAACAATCACACACTCACACTATATATAATGAATACAACAAACAAACATATACCTATACCTATAATAATTACTATAACAAGTTAATAACCATGGTGACCACAACTAACTGCAATGAAATTTCAATAAAGTCATTCAAAGAAAACCGTTGGAGTTAAGTTATACATCAAGAACCTCTTCATCCATCATGAGTAATCTAAACCTAGACTTATTAGGCATATATAAAGTTGATTTTTCCAACACTGAGAAAATAATGGTGATATATAAATTAGATTTTTAAAATATATTAACCCATTTTTTCTCCTTGTTTTCTTCTCTCTTCTTTTGTTTCTTATCTCTTTCATTTACTCTAAAAAAAATTATGTCAAATGCAATCTTATCTTCATTTTTGTAAAACAAAAATAAAAAATCAATGTAATCCAGATAAAAGATTATAATAATTACAAGATTTTTGAAATTGAGTATTTTAATTGGTATTTCAATTTCAATTTTCTTTTATTTTTTATACATATTTGTCATATAATATGCCTTATTGGAGGTAGTGGACTTTTCAAAAACCTCAAAATAATAATACCATCTTTTCTTCTTGTTATGATTGATTATTGATTAATATATATAGATATACCTGACTTTCAAGTTTTAAAGATCAGAAAAGATACAAAATTACAACGATTCTTAGTAAAGAAAGTAAACAACGTAATAAACTAATCCAGAAACACTACAAGGGTAGCACCATGCATCTCTTATCATCACATAATAAAGTCTTTTTCTCCCAGTAAAAAAATGAAAAAAAAAGTCATTTAATTAACATGAATACCCAATCATCAAAGGAAAAGGAAATTGATATATAGAGATACTACACA
>JASCZI010120911.1:0-15558 GCA_036250425.1 Stylosanthes scabra | reverse complement strand
CTTATGATTCAAACATTTTGAAAACATTAGGAATTATATGTATATTTTATCCTATTTATTATGATAAAATCAAATTAATTCGTTAAACTAAATTGAAATAACAATAGTAAAAAGAAAATTAAACAAAAATAGTTTTTCTCACTCTTTGGCCCTTGCTAGAATGCTAGTGTGTGCATATTATTTCCTGGTCCAACTTCTTTAGTACGTCAGTTTTTATTTTTATTATTTAATTTATTTTAATGAAATTGCCATAGAAAAATCGGAACTAGGTGTAGATGGAACTGCCACAACGAGTGCAGACGGAACTGCCGGAACGAGGTGCAGACGGAATTGCCACAATGGGAGTGCAGACGGAACTGCCACAACGGGAGTGCAGACGGAACTGCCACGGAGAGATGCAGACGGAACTGCCACGGAGAGAAACAGACGGAACTGCCACGGAGAGATGCAGACTTAACTGCCACGGAGAGATGAGACTGGTGAAACTGTCGAGATGGAGGCGAAACTCCTAAAAAGAGATTAGCGAAACTATCGAACTGGAGACAAAACTCCCACAAAGAGGGTGACGAAACTGTCGAGAGGAGGTGCAGACAGAACCACAAAGATGTCGAAGGAACTACCACAAATAGGCTGAAGAGGAGGAGAAATAGGAAGCTTGAAACGACATATGACTGTGTTTGAAGAGAAAAACACGATTGCGCGAAAAATTGACCGAAAAAGGGGAAAAAAAGAAAATTGTGTGCCAAGAAGAAAACAAAGAAACGCATGGAGTTCAAGGAGGATACCAATATGTAATCCCCATCGGGAGAAAAAAAAATTGGAAAGAACCTAAGCTCTTGAGACCATGTTAAAAAGGGAGAGAGGATACACAATAGAGAAATGTTTGTGTATTAGGATTGTATGAGAATTGTGTATGAGAGATGTGTGTCACATATTATAATGCATAGCCTATTTATAAACAAAGAGAGAATCACAATAATAATAATCTAATATTCTATAATTATGAATAGTATCATACTAATAAATATAAATATCATAATTGATACTAATTGATCCTAATATATTCTAACAAGAATTATATGTTAAATTAAATTGAAATATGTATTCGTCGTTCGTTGTTCATCATTTATTTATTTATTTTTTTGTTAACATTGTTCATCATTTATTGTTGTTGAGACAAAATTAGAAGTATAGTTTTGTGATAATTTGTTTTTGGTCAATGGGGTGGTCTAGATTAAATTTCATCCTTTCTGAATATGTAGGCCCACCCCAAACAATGAGACCCAAATACAACCAAGCCCATGTCCCTTATCTCCCTGGGGCCGCTCATTCGTAGCCGGCTAAACAAATGATACTTTTTCCCTTATACATGTGTTAAAGTTTCATCCATTGATTTCCGTCTCTGTACACCTATACAGATTTGTACCGAAGAGTTGCCCATTTTTATCAATGATAGTTTATTATGTAATTTTTAATATCTTCTATTTGATCTTTTTAATATTCAATGATAGTATATCATATAACTTTTATATACTTTCATACTATTAATTTATAAAAGTTAAATTTTTTCAAAATAATAATATTTGGATTAAATATTTTAATTATTGTTATTACTTTCTTCCGTAAGCTATTTTAGGTAAGTAATTCAGAATAATTAAATTAATTATAGACATAAATTAGCATTGATTATATTAATTAAAAATTGAAAATACTGAATACAAATTGGTTGGCAATTTATATTAATTGAATTATAAATTAACATTTATTATATTAATTGCGCACGTGATTTTCAATTTAAAATAATGTAAATAGATATCTTTCTCTATTTATAGTTTTTATTATCAATAAATTAAATATCTTTTTTAAAACATGGTATATGTATAATTAAGAGATAATTTATATGATTTTGGTTGAATTAATATAATTTTTGCACAAATCAATTAAGAGTAATGTTACGGAATCAATATTAGGGGATTAATAGGGAGTCTATGAGTGTAATTAGGGAAATAATAGGTGGTAAAAGAAGAGAGAAAAAAAAAGGAAAAAGCCTATTGACTACTTATTTGCTAAAAAATTATGGGCTCCCTAAACTTTCTCATCAATTAAATATCTATTTAGTAATTAATACGATTTTTTTTATGTATTCCGATGAATATTATAAATAACGTTTTGTTTAGGATTATGAGTATAATTTTTAGAGTCAAAAATTTTTTTGTTCGGTTCTTTTTCCCTTATGTCCTTCTTTTCTTTTTTAATATTATAAATAACGTTTTGTTTAGGATTATGAGTATAATTTTTAGAGTCAAAAATTTTTTGTTCGGTTCTTTTTCCCTTATGTCCTTCTTTTCTTTTTTAATTATTTCATACAATAATAATGTTTTATTTGTTTTTCATGTGAATTGGTTGGACCAAAATGAGACTTTGAAAAATAATATAATGATGGAACAATTCATGATGGAATTTGTGATGATAAGATTAAAGTGAAACCACCATAAAATAGCTCTTTTATGTGTTGAGATTTGTGATGATAGAAACTATTCATCATAAGTTCTCAGATGTTTTTTATATTATATATGAGCTACTGTTATTAGGTATATGTAATTTTTAACTCATTTATTTAGATTTTGATAAGTGGTATTTTTTATTATATTTCATACTAGATGTTATACTATCTTATTGTTGTTCTTTGATTTGAAATATATATTGTTCTAATAGGTGTCATTATTTGGTTGATTTAGAAAAGTATTAGAAGGCCAAATAATAAGAATTAAAAATTGCTAAGATTTTTTTTTATCATTTTTTGTTTAGTTGTTGAATTTTTAAAAAAATTTTATATTGATGGTACTTGATGTATGGTAGCATTCATCATCCTCCCAACCTTTACTTTGGGACCGTTGTGAGTTATTATTTATAAAAGAAAAAATGTTAAGTATTGCTAGCTTAAATATTCTTCATATATAAATTAGTTAAAATATTTCAATTAATTTTCATCCGAATAAATCACAAATTGTTATTGTGAACTAAATTTTTTTAAATAATGTAATTAATTTGTAACATTATTATTTTTAAATAATAAATTTTGGGTATATATATACGTGGATGGAGAAAATTATTATAATTTTAACTTCCAATATTAAGACTTTAAACATAATTTATATTCAATTTTTAAAAATTTATTTTGCATCAAATTAGGAGATTCAAGTTTCTAATTTTATATAAAATAATATAATAATTATGCTATTTTTAACATATAATATGTATAAACATAACTTATGGAGTATGAACTATATATTGTATCACCTTATATTAGTTCCATTTTTTGGGTGCATCAACTGATATTACTTCACAATAATAATTTGTGCAAAATTTTAGGAAGATAATAATTTATATTGATTATATTATTAATGAAACAAATATAAGTATTTATTAAATGACTCTTTGAGAAAGTAATTAATCATACAAATCATTCATATTATATAATAAGGAAAAATTACCAAATTTACCCATAAATATTTAGAACGCTGACAAATCTACCCACAAAAAAGAAAATTAATTTTATATCCATGAATGATTGATTTTAATGGATAAAACTAACCAAACTCTAAAAAATCATTTAAAATTCCTAAATTACCATTTAACCTAACATTACCCATCCTAATTTTAATTCACACAACCATCACCCGCGATCTTCATCCCCACTGCCACCACTAGAATCTCTTACCCCATCACAATCCAAACCACTTTGTTCCCAATTACCACGTTACCGTCACTGCCACCACCACCGCCGCACCACCACCACTACCACCTTCATCAATCGTACTCCTTTAGCCCAAGTGTTTGAACGCAGTTGCTATTGTTGAAACCCTGAGCTCTTGCAGCAAGTCCTGCATCAGGTGAGCACATCCTTTTTTTGCTTGGTTCCCGCAGTCCTAGCATTTCATGATGTCGCTCGCCGTGATGCATTACGGTGATAGTCTTCTGACATCTAGGGGTGTTCATAGCCGAATTTGGCTCAGGTGAAATTTGGGGTATTTTGGTCCAATTTCAAAAGGGAATTTGAATGTCGTATTTATTTTTTAGTATACATTTTTTGTGATGAAATACAAAATTTTAGACTTAGATGAAACTATGTTTTAATATTATGTATATTTAATAAAGTAATTATTAATCACACAAATAATAATAATATACAGTAGCCAGACATGTTTACGTGTCATATTTTGATGTCGGTATATATTCATCTCTCATATCTCTTTTTATAAAATTTTAGAAAAGTAATTTATATTAATTAAAATGTATATTGGAATTTACTAAATGATTATTTGATAAAGTTATTGACACGTAAATTATTCATATTATATAATAATTATAATGCATAATACTTAGACATGATGACTGTGACGCATTCAACTGGTGTTAGTGTACTGAGGTATACGGGTGTTCATGGCCTGGTTTGGCCTCAAAGACCTAGCAGGAACCCGGTGAAATTTGGAGCATTTTGGATATTTTGTGTTATGAATAAATATAAGATTTTAAACTAGATGCGAGACTATAATATTATGTATTATTTGTATGTTAATTAAATATTTGTATTATTAGTATATAATTGGTAATTATGTTTTAATTTATGAATTTGATTATTAAAAATCCAAATTTCACCCGACCCAAAGGTAATAAAATTTTATTGAATTTAGGGTCGACTTATGGTTCAAAAATATAATAAACTTGAATTTTGGGACTGAATTTGGGTTATGAAAAATTCAACTTCAGAGACCCATACTTACATCTCTTTTGAAATCATTATTTTGTACAACATATTATTTATAAATGATAAAATTTAATTTGTCAACAATGACAAAATTGTTTATCATATATTTTTAATAATTACATTAATTATTTTATATTTTAGAGATTACATATAAATATTCATTTGCAATTTATAAGTATATCTTTCAGAGCAAGTGATTTTCGTCGATTTTTTCTAAATAAAAATGCACGGGAACATACACTAGTATATATTATACGAATAAATTTAGGTGTATATGTATTTAAGTTTGTCTATATATATTTACGGTAATGCTACATGTACATTTCTTTGTAGTGTACACCTCTATCCAAGTCCCAAATGAACATGTTTTTATATATACAACGAGCATGTTTTTATAGTTAACACGAACATGTTTTAAAACATGTTCGTTTGCTTTTAAAAACCTATTCGTTCTAGTAGTAATATTTTGTTCGTGCACGAACAGAAATCTATATATACAATGAACATGTTTTATAGTTCACACTAACAGGTTAAAAACTTCTTCGTTTGCTTTTAAAAATTTATTCGATCTAGTAGTAAAAACCAAAAAGAGGTATACACCAAGATTAATTGATATTTTTAATGCCAAATACGCACCAAGTACGAAAATAATAAAGTTTAATACAAAAAATTTGAATTACAACAAAGGAAACAAAAATTATTTTTGTTAGGATGAGTGCACGGATAGATGTACATAAAGTGTCATTGATATTATGCCACGAGATAATAAATTAATAATAATTGCATGCACAGACGAGAAAATGAGACTAAAATTTAGGTAAGGGTTGTTAGAGTTTTGACTTGAGTATTTTAAAAGTCTAACAAAAATTATGTACTTTATAAAAAGAAAATCACTTGTTGGGGTTTATCCAATCAAAATTGCAACCTTTCCCCATTAATTGTCGGGCGTCTTGTCTATAGTCATGCTGCTAATGCATACCTTTTTTTTAAAGACAAAATTGGAGGAATCCAGGGGGAATTAATTAAGTTAATAATGCATGGGTCTTTTAGAACTGTTAATTATTGAACTTAATTGGTAACAATTAATCAAATAAAGGAAAGTTTCGTTTAATTATTGTAGGGCAGGTATGATACTTCATTTGGTCATCCTTTTATGATGATGAAATGAATGTCATGAATCAACGCAAGATGATGATAGTTATAGGGTTATAGGCAAAATAATAATAGGTCTAATCTATTGCAGAATTTCCGATAGTCTTTAGACCTTGATCAACGTAATCATCAGTAATAATTTGTAAACATTTTTACTAATTGTAGTTTGAATGGATCTTTTAGAAAGATAGTTTATTTTTTTTGGTAATGGATAAGAGAGAAAGAACACTCATACGAAAGTGTGGGCACACTTCGAATCAGTTTCAAGTTACAACTCATACGAAATGTTTTAAGTGTTTAAATAAAAGTTTAATAACAAGAATGAAAAGGTGTTTCGAAAAGGGGTATTCTATTTCAAGTAAGTGAGTTTATACTTGTTTCAAAAAGTGGTATTTTATTTTAAGTAAGTAAGCCAAGGCTTGTTTTTGAAACGTGATAAAAATGTATTTTAAAAGTTTTAAACAAAGATTTTTTTTACTTAAATAAAGAAATAAAAGATTTAGTTTTGGATTAAAAAGATGATTTCTCTAAAATGAAAAAGGAAAACCGAATTCCTCTTTTTAAAAGACATAATACATAAAAATCTTAAACTAATCAAGTGAGAACAAACCATAAAGATTAAAAGACTAAACAAAAAATTTAAAGATAAGTTTTCAGACATTAAAGATAAAGTGATAAGATTTCTAAAAGACTTAAAAGATTATACCAAAATATTGAGATAAGGTATTAAAAGACTTTAAGAATACTTAGAATATATTAACTTCAAGTGAGAAGAATATGTAAGATAAACATAAAAGCATTAGAAATATAATGTCAAGTTATGAGCTAAAAGACATTAGGAATAAGATAAAAGATCCTAGAAAAAGATTATGATAAGAAGAATATCTATAACACAACTTAGAATAATATTAGGAATTCCCTTTTGGATATTAGAAATAAAACTCAAAACGAATGTCCTTAGGAACGCAAAAACTATCCACCAAAACATTAGGGTGCAACTTGAAACAAAATGTAGGAACGTTAGGGGAAATCCATATAATGCAAAGATGGAAGTACATAATTACATTAAAGCCCAAAGTTACGAAGAAACCCTTAAGTGATGGTTGTAACAGATTTGGTTTGGTTGGATTGGGTATGGGACCGGTTCAATCGAACCGGGTCCGTCCTTTGGAGACAGATTGGTTTGATTAGACCAGATACAGTGGTTGAACCGGAATGGTTGTTTACTCAGATTGGAATTTTAGTTGCATAACAATTAGCTTGACTATCTCTAGTTAGACTTAATCATTATGTGATCTAATTTCCAGCTAGCATAAATCAATAGACCTCTCGATCTTATTAATCTAGCCCTAGACAAGTAGAGAACACCTCTCGGTGATTCTAAACCATTGGAATGAAGAACGGAAAATTAAATCATACTTAGAAGATAACTGAAAATACCTCAATGAATTAATAAACGAATGTACATAGTGACTACCTCATGCTGGGTGAATAGAGCTCCTCACCCTTAACAATGGAGTAGTTTAGCCTTGCATAATAAAAACTAAAACCTAAAATTGAAGTAAAGTCACGTGTTGTCTGTGCTGGGATCAATCTCCCTTTTTATATCCTACTCACTAACTAAAAATCAAATTAAAATCTAATCATATCCTAATCTAATCCTAATCTTATCTAATTCTAATCCTAATCTAAATTCAAATCAAAATCTAATCTTATCTTAATCTAATCCTAATCTTATCCTAATCTTATCTTCTATAGTTACAAAGCTTTATCTTCTTCTCTTGATCTTCAATCAATCTTATCTTTGATCTTTCCAATTAAGCCCTTGATTAATAAGTGAAATTGATGCCTAACAACTTGGATTGGATTGGCAATAGAGAAAATTGGACGTTCTTGAATTTAGACTCCCACGTATGACGTCACTGCCCCACGTATAACGTGGGGCCTCTGTCTCAAATGGCTTCCTTGTAGCCATGCCTCACGTATGACGCCACACATCAACGTATAACATGGAGTTTCTGCCTCAAATGGCTTCTTTGGACGTTAACTCCCACGTATGACGTGAGAGTCCCACGTATAACGTGGGCTCTCTGTCCAAATTGGTTGTTTCTCTTTTAATTCCCACGTATGACGTGGGCTCTCCACGTTATACGTGGGCTTTAACACTTAGCCAAATCTCTCTTTTCTTCTTTGCTTCGTTCTCCTTTCTTCAATCCTCTTTGTTTGATCTTTAATCACCTAAAACTCTTAGTGAATTCTCTAAAAACACAAACATAACTCAAAGAACATCAAGTTTGTTTGATTGATCAATTAATAACAATAATTCACCAAGATTATCACAATAATTAAGAGAAATTGAAGCTAAAAACAACCCAAGATGCACACGCGTCACTCGGTCAACGGTCAAGAGGACCGAAATGGTCAAGAGGACCAAGATGGATAATGAGATGAGAAACACGGATATGAAATGAACTTGTATGATTGTGTGAACATTTGGGGTCACGCCCTTATGTTGAAGGAACACTGTTTCTACTGTAGGCGGTGTAATCTCGAGAAAACTTACCTGCTCAAGGGGTGGTTCCGACTCGCTTGTTCAGTTGCTAGTGGCGAAGCCACATCACTATTTGTTACCGCTCGTGATCAGTATGAAGCCATATTCAGACTTGTTCTGAGTAACTTTGGGTTGCGGGTAGTTAACCGACGCGTGAGTTCATGGTCTGCTTAGGTATGGACATGCATCATACTTGTTTGCGCATTTGTTTAACATGATTGAATTGCTTGCTTGTGTGTGCCTAATTGTTTATAGTTTGTGTCGCTAATAGTATAGAATAAAATAGTAGATGATTTCTTATAATATTTTTGTTACTTGGGAATCTGATCTGTTATCCCTATGTGACGTAAGCCCTAGAATAGAGTAGTTGCTCGTTTAGGTTGACAGAGAACAATAGGTTCTGATGCGTGTACATCATTAATGGTTTTTAGTCCTTAATTTCATGTTTTTTAGTAGATATTTAACTTAATACTCAATTAATTATGCTTAATTATTCATCAATTATTATTTTGAGTATTTTGTTAATAAATTACAGAAAATACAAAGAAGCATAGGAAGAAGAAGGAAACAGGAGCTTGAATCAAAATCGACAGAGGCTCACCAAGGCAACCACTATGTCACGTTTGGCCTTGGCTAAACCAAGAGACCAAACGTGACTTACTCTCAAGGCAAAGAAGCAAAACATGATTTGTCAAGCACCCAAGGCCAAGCTTTCTTCATACAAGTCACGTTTAAGTGCTAAACCTAAACATGAATGCTCACACACATACAAGTCACGTTTACATGCTAAAGCACCTCAATGATCAAGCAAGCTCTCCCAAAAGTCACGTGATCTTGCCTAAGCTCTTAATTCCAAACGTGCTAAAGTGACTTGGCCGAAGCCCAACTCTACAAATGTGTTTCGTTTAGTGATGTAATTTTAGGGTTAGTAATTAGTTTAAATAGGTTAGGTTTTAGAAGAATTAGACACTTTATTATTCTGCCTCAATTTAGTTACTTTAGATTTAAGTTTCTCTCAATTTATCCTCTCTGTCACGTTTAGGATTAGGTCTGAATCATGAATTCCTCTCTTTTCTCCTCTGTTTCATTGCTCACTATCATGAGTAACTAAACTCATCAAGCTCAGGGATGAGAGCTCTGTTCATCCCAAGCATGGATTCATAATTCAAGTTCACGTTTTCTTCAATTGCAAGTTCATCAGTTCAAAGCTTAATTCTCTGATCTTCACTCACAAGGAATTAATTAGATCCGAGAGGTATCTTAATTCTAATTTTTGTTCAACTTCTATATTTGAGAGAATGTGATTTTGAACATGACATGAGAATTATGCTTCACAATAAATCAGTAAATTAGAAATAATATATTGATTAATTGTGTAATTGTTTGTGTGAATTTCAATTAGGATTTATTAGATTAGAGATAATTAATTAATCTTTCTTGTAATTCACATAATTGAACTAGGATTAGTCTTCACCTCTTTTCTTATTTGATTAATTAAGAGATTAATAATTAATTAGGATTAGAGAAACTAAATCATTAAGAGATTAGGGTTTAGTTAATTAGGGTTCTTATGAATTGATGATTGCTTGCATGAGAAGTAACTTGGTTATTTGAATTAGGATTGTGTTTGGGTGAACATCTCTTGTTCCTTGGCTTGTTCTTCATTATTATTGATACTTTCTTAATTAGATTATTGCTTATTGATTCTGGAAAGTAATTGTATTGCTTATTGTTTGAATTCTTGAATTTTAAATCTCGTGCTTCATTATTACGTTACTATCATGTTTGCATGTTAATGTTATTTGGATTTAGTCATTAATCTGAGTGTCACATTGGTATTCTAGTATACATGTTTAGTTTGTTAGTAATTCTAGTTGTCAATTTTTACTAATTGCATATTACGTTAGTTAATTAGGATTCTGGTTTAAATTTTGTGGTCTATCGGATTTATAAAAATTATTTTACTAATTGGTCTAATTAGAGAATTAATTAGTCATTATTGATTAGTCCGTTAATCTCCGTGGGAACGATAACTCTACTCATCTTTATTACTTGATACGATCCGGTGCACTTGCCGGTGGAAGTCCGAGATTCCGCAAGGAATTCAGGCATCAGGTTCTCACCCCCGTCTTCTTTCACCCTTTCGCGTAGATGGGAAGCGGAGTTGTCTACTATGAGTACGAAGCTATCGAGGAGTACGATGACGTCGATGTCAGAGCAACCGCGGAGTTGGGAACGATCAAGATTCGTAGATATCACTTCAAGGACGAGAAGTTCACCCGTTCGGTTCATAGTGGAAGATTTGATCACGATCGTCCTTATGAGTTCCCCATCACTATGCTCGAAAGTAGAGGTACCTTTGGAGAGTTTAAGCCCACGCATCGGCTGTTACCTCTCCACCTCGAATGGCTCGTACAAAACCTACGCTGACATTGGGACCCTTGACGAAACTTACCCACCATGTCGACACCGCATTCCTCATGTCCCAAGAAAGTCTACGACCCCGCCTAGTTACTCCCCGTTGTCGAGAAGTTGGATGGACGAAAGTGACATAGAGATGAAGGAGGATAAGGAGAAGGAAGAGTCGGAGCCCGAGGAATACCCCGAAGAGGATCCCGCGAAAGATCAAGAGAGATTAAAGGAGGAAAGTGAACTTAAATCAATGGGTGCAAATACCGAGTCGGAATTCATCAGATTTCTGGAAAGTGGACAACCTATGAGTTCTTCTTTTGGTAGCTATCTGTCAATTACTTCTCGGAACCCCGATCAGACTTCTAGATCTTCGTCAGGCACCCGTAGTATCGAAAGTTGAAATTCATCCGGAGTTTGGTCATCTTCTCCTACACCGAGTCAGTAGTATGCCTCACTAAGTTGTTAGTATAACACGAAGCCTAGGTTGTAATAGTAGTCTACGGCCTACCTTAGGAACTTTTGTGTTGTCCAATGAAGTTGGTATGAATTCTATTTGATTGCTTTATGATATATGAATTGGTTATATTTATATCATTGCCCATAAATTTCTTGTTATCATCTTCATGATGTAAAATTCGATTATGATGAATGCGTATCTCGACGATGGTAGGCTCTTGACAGGCTTATATGTATATAATAATAAACGCGAGTCTAGCTTGTTTAGGGTCGACCGATGTGACGCCTGCGACCGTAGGTAATATCGCGGTATGCCGAAAGTCCGTCGTTACATTGATTCTTAGAAATTAGCATAATTCCTTGTTAACAACAAGGACAACGATTATTGATTCTCAGTCCTAAGTAATGCCTTAAATTAGTTTAGTTTCAATCCTTACTCACTTTAGTTGTTAGTTATGCTTTCTTCTGTTGATATTTGAATTTATTTTCTTTTCTAATTTCCTATTACTTGACTTTTCACTAAATTGCCTTCAAAATATTCTCTTTTGCTCATTGATTAATCTAATTGCAACCCCTATAAGAAATGACCCAAATCAAAGCTCCCGATTTTATACTTTTTGTAAGGGTTTAAAGAACCTTCACCCATTTTAAAATTGATTGTGGGAGTTGGTGTTTAAAGTGTACTACAATGACGCAAAACCCAATTTACGGATTTAAATTGCAAACACAAATTCCCGCACATTAGTGATCACACTTAAAAGAATCAGCAAAAGCACCTAGCTTCGCAACCAACTAGGCCACCATCACCTTGGCTACTAGATAGCTACATTTGCAAGATTAGTAGTTCAAGGTGATGATAGAGGTAGGGGTGGCAATGGGTAGGGTAGGATAAGGTTTAGACTCAACCATAACCCTACCCGCGAGTTGATTTTTTCACTAAAACTCAATCCCACTCTACCTCGCTGATGCTTGAGTAATAATTAGTCTAATACTCAATCAAATTATCAATTTTTATTATCATAGCTTTGAGTATTTCGAATTCATTGATAATTGCAGGAATTGAAGGAGATTAACAGAGAATTAGAAGAAGAAGAATTGATCAAGAACAAAGCAAAACACTTAGAAGAAATCAAAGATTAAGTGATGAATTTTGAAGGATTTTTGGAGGAATTAAAAGATCACTCCCATAGGGCATTTTGAGTGTGGCATTCTAGGATGTATTACATGCCCAACACTTGATGAAAATTGAAGATGGGCAAGCAAACAAAGTAGGCGTGTAACACATCCTTGAGATGTGTTACACGCCCCAAAATTGGAGCTTACTGGAAGTGTATATTTTGTGGATTTAATTGGTGGATAATTCAAGGGAAATTAGGAGATGTAATTGGTTAATTTAGGAGTTTAAATCAAGGGATAAATTTTTAATTTGATTAGTGAGATTCTCTAGAGATAAGATAGAAATTAGATTAGTTGGTTTGATATGATTTGGATTTGATTTGATTTAATTTTGATTTTTGATAGGTTAATTAGTATAAATAGGTTTCTAAACCATTAGGGTTGGTTACCTAGCCCTACGTAGATTTCAATTTGTGTTTCACAGAATTATGTCTAGCTAAACTCCATTGTTGAGGATGAGGAGCTCTATTCATCCCGACATAGCTTACTAATTCAAGTTTTCGGTTTTCTTCAATTTCAAGTTATTGGTTATAATTCAAGGATTAAGCTTCTCTGTTCTTCATTAAGGAGTTGAATCACTGAGGGGTATTCTTCTTCTATGTGTTTTGATTAATTAGGTTTGAGATAATTTTAATTGATCATAACAAAGGTTGGGACTTAATTCTCATTACATATCAATTGAACTAGAAATAGGGATTTGATAACTAGTGCAACCTTCTCTCTGTTAGAATCATCAATAGGTTTAGAAATAGGTTGAGTACGTGACATATAACTTTATCTAAAATCACTATTGAATTCTAATAAGAGTTTGAATCTATTTTGTGCTTTAGAGAAACTAAATTACTAAGAGATTAGGGTTTAGTTAACTAGGATTCATTGGGAATTTAATCATACTTGTTAGAGAAGAAATTGAAATAAAGAATTAGTAGCTTAGGGTAAAACATCTCCAAGTCCTTAACACTTCCATTCACTGTTTTCTCACATTCTAGTTACACGTTGCTTCTATATTTGCTCACTGTTTGGTTTTTATATTTGAATTACAACTCTCTCTTTTTTGTGATTTTTGTCTAGTCAATAAGGTTGATTAAATTGTATTGCTTGTTCCGTCAATCCTTGTGGGAACGATATCCACTCACCGTGGTATTACTTGCACCATTCAGTATACTTGCCGAGTTTAGGATTGTAAAATCCGTGTCAAGTTTTTGGCGCCGTTGCCGGTGATTGCTTAGCAATCAACAATATAAATCTAATAAACCTAGTTGAATTAGACTCTTTTTATTTTGTTTTAATTTGGGAGTTTCCTTCTCTGTTAAGGTTGAAAATTCCCATTGTTTGTTGCTTGTTAGTGCATGCAGAGAAATAGAGAAGATTTAGGCTACGATTCTGAACCTGAAAGGACACTTTTAAGGAGAAGAAGAGAAGCTAAAAGAGCTAGACAAGCAGCATTGCAAGAACAACTCAACATGGCAGCTGAAAACAATGATGATAATATGAACATGGACAACAACCGTGTTACCTTGGGACAATACATCAATCCCACTGCTGAAAGTTGCGGAAGCACCATCCGAAGGCCAGTTATTCAAGCCAATAATTTTGAACTCAAGCTTGCTTTCATTCATTTGGTGCAACAAGATCAATTCAGTGGAAATTATCAAGATGATCCCAATCTTCACATACCCAATCTTCTGCAAATATGTGACACTCTCAAGATCAATGGTGTATCATCTGAAGCCATCCGATTAAGACTTTTTCCCTTCTCTTTGAGAGACAAGGCTAAACAATGGTTTCAAGTTCAACCTCAAGAAAGCATTACAACTTGGGATGATTTGGTGAAGAAATTTCTAACCAAATTTTTCCCACCTCAGAAGTTAGCAAAATTGAGGCATGACATTCAATCATTCACTCAGAAAGACAATGAATCTCTCTATGAAGCATGGGAGAGTTATAAAGAGATGCTCAGAAAATGTCCCAACAATGTCTTTTCAGATTGGATACAAATCCAAATTTTCTATGATGGTATAACATTGCATTCAAGATCTCAAATTGATTCCTCAACTGGAGGATCTCTTCATACCAAAACCGTGGAGGAGGCACAAGATTTGCTTGAATTGGTTGCTAATAACCAATATTTATATTCCACTCCTTCTGAAAGAAGCAATGTGAAAAAGGGAGTCATGGAGGCTGAAACTTTTGACACTTTGGTAGTCCAAAACAAAGTCTTAGCTCAACAAATTAATTTGCTCAACAGCAAGTTAGGCAATGTGCAACTTGCAGCTATGAATACACAAATTGGATCCGGTGATTTGTGTGGGAACCAAGGTCATACAAGTGATGCATGTGCCATGATTCTTGATCAACCATCTACTGAACAAGTCAATTACATGGGCAATGGTTCAAGGCAACCCAATTTTGACCCCCATTCCAAAACTTACAATCCTGGGTGGAGACATCATCCAAATTTTGGATGGGGAGGACAAGTAAATCAAGGGCAGAGGCAATACAACAATAACAACAATTTTCAGCAGCAACGTCCTTCTCTTGTGCAACCACAAACATCAAAGCAACCTTCTAGCTTGGAGGAAGCTCTTCAAAAGCTAACTCTTTCTACTGCTACATTTGTTGATGGCACTACTAGTTTCATGAATGAAACAAAAGCTACATTAAAAAATCAAGAGGCTTCAATCAGAAACTTAGAAGTGCAAGTTGGACAGATTGCAAGGCAAATTGGTGAAAGACCTTCAAACACTCTTCCAAGTGACACAATTCCTAATCCCAAAGAAGAGTGCAAAGCTGTGACATTGAGAAGTGGCAAGCAATTACAAGAAGAGAAGAAAGAGATACCCACAGAGGCTAGTACCACTCAAGAAAGCCCCAAGGAAAAACAACAAAAAGAGGCTCTCGTTCCCCCCTCTGAAGTCTCCAAGGAAAAGGAACAACTCAAGCCTTATGTTCCCAAAGTGCCTTTTCCTCAAAGATTGAAGAAAGAGAACGTGGACAAACAATTCTCCAAATTTCTTGATGTGTTTAGAAAGCTTCAAATCAA
>JASCZI010120910.1:115416-131727 GCA_036250425.1 Stylosanthes scabra | reverse complement strand
GTTGAAGGGCAGATTGCAACACCGGAATGCGCACGGCAGGATTGGCCTTTATTATCGGCAAGATGAAGCTGCAGATCAGTCTGCCGTCTAACTGAGCGTGATCGGATGACATTGACGATGCCAAACAATCGTGCGGTCCTCCAAACCTACGCACCTCCCTGTTCGTGAACAATATCCACGGTGTCAACTAACTAACATTAAAATAACAGGAACATAGCGGCATATGGAAAAACACTAAATACGTACCAATATCCAAGATTCGTTCGCAGGGCCACACGCAGCGACCATGGGCACCCTGCATCATATCGCTTGCATTGGCAGACGTATTTGTATGGATCAGACTCCACCACCCTGTACTCGGATGCCCTCCTTATGTTATAATTCTTTACAGCCATATGCACGGCCTCTCGGGTGCTGAATCGATGCCCGATTTGAAACTCTGATCCTCCATCTAAACCATAATCTTCGCCGCCCCACCAAAACCTTCCCTTTGCACCTCTGTCATCTCATCCAGACTTAACGTGTGAAAATGGCTGCCCACGGATGACAAATCAGGTATCGGGCTTGGTGCAGGAAGCAGAAAACCCTGCCTCGCCTGAGATTCCGGGACAAATTCTGAGCCATCAGAGCTTTCGCTTGACTCATCCGTGTTGCCGACAAAGTCTTCGTCAGAATCGTCATCACCCCCCTCCGGGGTCGCAATCCGTATGGGCGCAGCAATTATAGCGTCGGGCCCGCCTCGGGATGAGCTTGATGGACCTGCTGCATCAACATCCACGGTCTCCATCTCGGTTAGCAGCTCCATCACCTCTCGAGATCCATACCGATGGTGCAACTCGAACATCGCACGGACGTGCGCATCGCTATCGACCCAGAAAATCTTGAACTTGAACTGATTCGGAGGAAAAAGGTTCAACAGTTGGTAAGCCACTCGTCTCACTGACATTGCGCCGGCAGCCCCCATGTTGCGCAGAAGGACACACTTCAACTCCTCCAACGTATTAACGGGTTGCATCTGAAACACAACAGGACTTACGGACCGAAACCAAATCCCATCCGCATCCCTGCCCATCTCACCATTTGGATATAGAGTAACAACCACGAAATCACTAATATTCATGGTTTTTGGGGAGCAAACTCGTATTATTGTGGAAGAATTTGGTGTGAGGCTAGCTTGCTAAGGGCCCCTTTATATAGACTTTTTTCGAGGCTATCTCGGGCTCTGCAGACCCGAGATATAGTGGGAATTCGAATTTGTGTCATATCTCGGGCTCTGCAGACCCGAGATACGCTAAAACCTCATTTCGGGCTTGTAGAGCCCGAGATATGGGGGGTGTGCCTAAAATGGTAAATACCCCCAACAGACCTATTTTGGTAAATTTCGTATTTATTTTATTTAAATAAATAAAAAACTCGATATTATCCTTATTTTTTTGTAATTTTTCTTAATAAATGAAAAAGGCTAATGAAAATAAAAAATAATATACGAATAAAATTATAATAAGAGTAATATTATCAATTAAAAAAATAATAAAATATACATTTTATGATTGAAAATTGTTATAGACGAATATGACTGAATATCTATCTCTAGTTCCCCACCATATGTAGGAGTGAGTTATGCTAGATGAGTAGATGTATATCAAAAATTAATTATTAAATTAGTTATTATTATAAAGTATATATTAAAACATAAAATATATATTAAAATAATTTAAGTTATATACATTTATATATAAATATTTAATGGCTAAATTTTGATGTATAAATAATATTTTTTAGATAAAAAGATGATGAGACATGAGGTCCAAGCAACGCATTTAATGACAATTTAAAAAATAAAAAAATAAAAAATAAAAAAAAAACTAGAAGAGGAATGCATTCAGATGTCATCTTGATTAAGCATAGCTTCAACGTGATTCTATTTTCTGACTTGTTAGTTAAATGATGATGCAAAAATAGTGGCATATTACAAATTAAAGAGATAGGCCATGCATGATGCAACTTTGGTGGTTCACCTTAAATGCCTACTCACACACTATACTAGTCTTCTGTGGAGACATAATTATTTTGCTTCTGTCTCTCTTCCTTCTATAAACACAATTTCTTTGAAAAAGTCACGTTTGAAAATTGAGACCAAAAAGAAAAGTCTGTCTACTTACAATAATTTTAATTTTAGATTTACACGTCTAACCAAAATGCACAAGTCCAATATCAGAAATCACCTCGCTTGTCTTTAGTTGGCGTGAAAAGAAGACTGAAGAAGCATCTAGTTAGAAGGGCGAATAAGATGAATTATGATAAAGGATAAAAGACAGAAAAAAAAAATTTAAGAAGATTATTCTTATTATAGTTAAATGAGATCTATATAAATGGTCTTTCTGTATTAGTAGACTTTCCTATTATTGTTGTTATGAAAAGAAAACAGTTAAAAAAATAAAAAAAAATTATTTTTGGGCAAGACGATAAAAAGCTATTATAAATAGAGAGCTACGGAACTGGATTCTAAATCATAGACCAAGAGTTTATGAAAAACACAAAAGAGTGTACTATATTTGCAATATGGATTTACTAAGTGAGTGCAAGGCAAGTGAGGTGTTTGAAGGGCAAGTAGTTGTGTACAAACACATGCATGCCTACATAGATTCCATGTGTCTCAAATGGTGTCTTGAGCTTAACATAGCTGACATAATCCACAAACATGGCCAACCCATTACCCTTCATGACTTAGTCTCAACCTTGCAAGTTCCGCCGTCCAAAATCAGCGGCGTTCACCGCCTCATGCGCCACCTCGCTCACAATGGATTCTTCGACATAATAAGATTCCACGATAATAATAATGAAGAAGAAAAGGAAGCATATGCTCTCACTGTTGCTTCAAAGCTTCTTGTCAAAGGCACTCAACATTCTTTAGCTCCAATGACTAAGGGTGCTCTTGATCCCACTGTCTCAGGTGCTTACCATTTTCTGGGAAAATGGACTTTTGAAGATAATCTTACTCTATTTGATGTTTCCCTGGGAACAAATCTTTGGGAATTTTTTAGCAAAAACCCCTCACGTTTGAGTTTCTTCAATGAGTCAATGATAAGTGACTCTCAAATGTTGAAGTTGGGATTGAAAGATCATGGTGCTGTCTTTGAAGGGCTGGAATCCATTGTAGATGTTGGTGGTGGAAATGGAACTATATCTAAGATTATCAATGCCATGTTTCCCGAATTGAAATGCATAGTGTTTGATCTTCCACACGTTGTTGAGAATTTGTCAGGAAGCAACAATAATTTGAGCTTTGTTGGTGGAGACATGTTTCATTCTATTCCTCATGCTGATGCTATTTTACTTAAGGTATGTTTTGGTAAATTACAAGATTTCAAGCATTTATTAAAGATGAGAAAATTTTTAAATTTTACTTGATAGGAAAAAGAAGAAAAATATATTGGAACGTAAATTAAACTTAAAAAGTGAGTATTTTGTGCAAACTAAAATCTTATTTAAACATTTTTTTCATATATTATGAACTAATAACCAGCTGATTGATTAGAAAATAAACATTATTTTTTGTTTAATGTAAAACTTAGTTGATAATTTTGTTTAGTTAAACTATCAAAACCGTTTTCAATCTTTGAAATTTCTTATAAAAATATCTCTTTATGAGTTTTGTTAATGATAAAAATGTCATAAAAATATTTTAAATATCAAGCTAAATATTTATTCTCAAAAAGTTCCTTAGAAATTAGATTTTTCTCAAAAAGATTCTTTAGAAATTAGATTTTAATGACTTTGTTTGTGAGTATGATTAGAAAAATAAAATATCTTTATCCTTAAAATTTAGTAATTCACTCTAAGTAGAATTTGTTTTGTGATTCTTTTGTCAATGGTCAAGAATACATTTGAAAATGATGAAAAAGTGCTATAGATTAAATTTTGATTATTTTTTATTTACTTTCTGAATATTTATCCAAATATTCTTATAAAATTTTAGATCAAATTCATAAACAATTACTCAAATATAAAAGTTATTTATCATTGATAAAGTTAAAGTTAATATTATTCTGTTTGATTTTTTGGTTATATTTGAAAATATTTTGAGAATTTTTTATTATAAAAATAAATTATTTTTACAAACATATGCAAAAATTGGGAACAATTTGGTAGTTTACTTTTTCTTAAAATAACAAATATATTTGCTTATCTCAAGTAATAGCATTATTTGTTGACAAATTGAATGAGTCTTGGGAAAGGCAATTAACCTTTGTAACCTTTTTTACTTTATTTTGTTTTTGCAGTGGATTTTACATGATTGGGACGATGAACATTGTGTAAAAATATTAAAAAATTGTAAGGATGCAATTTTAAATACTAATATTAAAAGAGGAAAAATAATTGTTATAGATACTGTGATAAATGAAAAAAGCGATGAGTATGAACTTACTCAAATGAAGCTAAGAATGGATATTGCTATGACATGTGTGAATGGAAAGGAGAGAAGTGAAGAAGAATGGAAGAAATTATTTTTGGAAGTCGGCTTTCAAGATTACAAAATATCTCCCTTAAATGTAATCTATTCTCTTATTGAGATCTATCCTTAAGAATTATATGAAGAAAAAAACAAAGTTGTAGCTGGTTAAATTAAGGTTAATTTATCTGCAGATCTCTATAAATTTTACCAAATTTTCAATTAAATTTCCTATATTTTTTTCTTTTAATTAAATCCCTATACTATATTTAAAATTTCAATTAAGTCCCTCTTGACAATAAACATTTAAAAAATACTTAATGTTATGTAAATTGACCAAATTAACCTTATATATTAAATTTAAAAGGATTCATATGTTCAAATCCAAACAGAAGGAAAATAGAAAAATAAAGAACTGAAGCACACTTCTGCGGGAACTTAAAAATATTCACAAGCAAAAGCTAACAAATTACAAAGGCTAATATGCTTACAAGTTCTGCAATATGGACATCAGCCATATCTTCGTCTAAGCAACCTAGATTTCTTAACAAAGAATACAGATCTCCACCATTCAAATACTCCATAACTAGATAGAGATTTATGAAACATTCCAACAGAACATATATAGGCAATAAATTAGTTTAAGTAATACAATGTTCAACAAATGAACTAGCTAATTGTATACCATTAGCCCTTGAAACTTTTTAGCAACATTAACACCATCAATTGTCATGCAGTCACTCTGATTAAGATCTTTATATTCACTTGCCTCTCTAAGCTTCAACCTATCTGCACAATAAAATCAATGTTGTAAGAGTAAATGTTTACAACTTCAATTAAGCTGATAAAGAATCACATTGCAGAGACAACTAAAAAATTCACATGATATATTGGTGATGAATTTATATATAAAATTAAGAGCTCGTGACTAAAAGGGAAGAACACAACTCTTGACTGCCAAAGTGAAACACAACTATTAAGAACATAGATATACATTTCAGTTCCACACTTATATTTAGATAGGGTACCACAAGTTACATTTTCTAACAACTGTTTAAGTAAGTGAAATGGAATTGGCATATGAAAAACACAAAGCCATGAGAACTCAAATCATTAAGTCAAGAAAAATCAATTGCACAAAATAGTAAATTTTATGTAGCATATTTACTTAGCTTGAAAAATTCTTACATGTTTGAATTTTAGCCCCACAAATTTTCCCCAGTGCGCTGAAATGAATTTCAATCAACATCCCTAAGCCACAATCCCTATTTTAGTCCAAAGGCCAAAACCACATAGAACTAAAAAGGCCAAAACCACATAATCATAGAGAAAACGCACTTAACATACTTTAGTTTTTCATATGTAAGAAGGTAAAGCGATTACTCCAGGGTTTTGGAAAATTCATTTGATCTCAGAGACAATTCCTTGCAAATCAGTTTACAAAGAAAGACACAATGCAACCAAATAAATACCTTTCACAGTAAAATAAACAAAAACCCCAATTTTGAACCCTAAACAGAATAATTCATGAAACCCATTCACCAATAAGAACAATTCTTTTAAGATAGTTGAATGTACCTCTAGACGGAGGACGGAAGCAGCGTGCCTTGACATCGGCGTCTCAGCCACGATTTTGATGGAGTTGCAGTACGGTGATGGCGACGGAGCTGCAGTGACGAGACTTGCGAAGAGATACGCGCGACATGGCTTGGATGGAGGTGGCGACGTGGGTGCGCGAATGAGCCTGCGGCAGGTCGGAGACGAAGCCTGCGACGGTTCTCAGTGTGCGACGTGCCCTAGCAGTCTCCAAGAATTCGTTCTTTGAGAGTAACAGTGAGTTGGAGAGTGAGTGTCACTTAGAGCCACAAAGGGCATTTTTGGCATTTTGAAATTACATAATATTCGTTTTTAAAAGAGAATATTTGGTTCAAAGTGGGATCTAATTGAAAATTTAAATACAATACAGAGATTTAATTAAATAAAATATATATATATAAACTGAATTGAAAATTTGGTGAAATTATAGAGATCTTCAGAGTAATTTAACCTTAAATTAATTCTTGAAAATTTAAAATAGTTGTTTATTAAATTTGTTCTCAACAAATTTTATTAATTAAATTAATCTTTTAAAAATTATAAAATAATTTTGTTTATTTTCACGTTATTTAATTAATAGCTTTCATTAACTATTAATATATAAAATGTTTATTTACAGCATACATTTTTAATTAGAGCTAACTAGACATTTTTATGAAATTTTATCAATTTAGTCATTTAGTTATGTTGGGGATTATGACTTATGTAGTTGGAAAAAAAAAACTAAATTAATATACTACTTTCATAAACATATTTAGTTACAACAATATTACGAAATCAATATTAGGGTGTTAATAAATTCATTTAGAAGCTATCATCCAAAATTAGAAATAGTTATCATCCGAAATTAAAATACGTTATCATCTAAACCGAATAAAAGTTATCACCTATAGATTATATTAGTTATCATCCCTAACTCATTTACCTTCGCCACCACTACCACCATCAACTACAACCACCTAACATAACTACCACCACACTGGAAAAGAGTACACAGAGAAAACATAGAGGTTGAGAAAAACAACGATAACGTGATAGGGAGATAACTAGTGATCAGGGACGCTATTGTTGCTACCACCTATTGAGCACGAGATGAAGAGAAAAGAATGTGACAACAAAGAGAGAAGAAAAAGAAGTGGTAAGGGAGGCAACAACGTGAGGGAACTGAGAAGAAGACGAAGAAAAAGTGATGAGGAAGGCCATTCTTGCTATTATTAATTGAACATAAGATGAAGAGGGAGTAACGTGACATGGGAGAGAGAAGAAGAAAACGAAGGAACGTGATAAGACAAGAAGACCCTTGATGGTCAAGCCAACACGTATAATCACTGCATAGGGCAGAGGAATCTCCATCCACACAACCGTTATCAAAACCACACCCCATCTCGTGGTTTGGTTCTTGAGTAACATGAGGGATTTGAAAGGTATATCAAGTGAGAGTTCTCTAATGAGAAACTTCTAGAATGTGATGAGCTGGCAATTTAGTTACATGTATTAACAGAATTACTTAGTTGTAATTAGTGTTAGTTTATGCTGCTTAAGCTAGTATAAATACTGCAAATAACTTTGTAATTTGGTAACTGCTTTCTCTAATTCTAATTTCACTCTACTTCAGATCTAAATCTTCTCTTCTCACTTTCTTATTTTCTTATCTCTTTCTCTCTTTCAATTACATCTCTGATACCTTTCATGGTATCAGAGCATTATGATCCATGGGAACAGTGAACAACTCAATGGCTTCAGCAAATGCTGGTTTGAAAACCTTCACAAATCCAATTTCCTTCAAGCTCAACGAAGATAACTTCGATCCATGGAAAAGACAAGCTATGGCGTGTATC
Organism: Stylosanthes scabra; assembly: GCA_036250425.1. Classification (NCBI taxonomy): domain Eukaryota; kingdom Viridiplantae; phylum Streptophyta; class Magnoliopsida; order Fabales; family Fabaceae; genus Stylosanthes; species Stylosanthes scabra. The sequence continues at coordinate 123,840 of JASCZI010120910.1, read as the reverse complement.
AAATCAGCAAAGCTGAAGGATCATTTGGAGAAAGGGAAAACTCTAGTGCAGTATGCTACCGAACAAGATCGCGAAGCAGAAGTCGAATCTCAGATCTACAGTGACTGGGAGCAACAAGATCAATATCTTGTATCCTAGTTGTACGCATCCATGGAACCTAGTTTCATCAACAAAGTTGCAGGTTGTGAAACAACGTGTGAGGTGTGGGAGAAGCTTGAAGAATACTTTGCAAAAAGGCTTAAAGTGAAGGTTAAACAACTGAAGACGCAGCTCAAAATGGTGAAGTTGCAAAGTTCCGCAACAGATTACATGACTAAGGTCAAGAAGGTAACCGATTCTCTTTCTGCTCTAGGTGCTCCATTAACTAGTGAAGAATTTGTTGATGCTATTACGCGTGGCTTACCTGAGGAGTACAGTCTATTTATTATGACGGTGAATTTGAAATCTGATTGCATTACTGAGTGTGAGGTCGAAGCACTTCTGCTAGGACAAGAAGAGCTGATAGGTCGGTTCAAGAAGACAGAGATAGGAAGTATTCAAGTTAATGTAGCTCAGAGTGGCTATCAAGGCACTGGCGATTCGAAATCTGATGGAGGCTATGGTCGAGGTCAAGGCAGAGGTAGAGGTCAAGGTTCTCGTGGTGGAAGGTCCTGGAATAGTGGTAATCATGTATACTGTCAGCTGTGTGGGAAACCAAGACATGTTGTTAAGCAGTGCTGGTACAGATTTGATCAAAGTTTTGAGAATGGAAATGAGCAAAAGTCAGCATCTACTCTTTCTCCACCACCGTCAGCCTCATTTCATCAGCCTACCAAAGGAGAGTCTCAGCCGAAGACTGCAAAAGTGTTGCTCTCTGAGTCCACAGCTAGAGGAGGAGACAATGTCTGGTATCCGGACACAGGAGCCACTCACCATCTGACCTTTGATGGCAACAACATGATTGACGCTTCAGGCTATGATGGCAATGAGCAAGTATATGCAGGTAATGGTCAAGGTATGAATTTTGCTAGTATTGGTAAAGGTATTCTGTTTTCTAGAAGTTTCCAAACTGAATTTCACTTAGCTATTCTACTTCATGTACCTCATATAGCCAAAAACCTCATTAGTGTTGCAAAATTTGCTCAAGAGAACCATGTCTTTTTTGAGTTTCACCCATATCATTGCCTTGTGAAATGCCAGGAGTCTCAGGAAGTGGTGCTTAGAGGCTTCCTAAAGGGAGGATTATATCGGTTTGAGAACATTGCTGTGCAAAAGAAGGAAGAAATTACCTCCTTCAAGAATGAGTCAATGTCATCTTCTGGAGTCCAAAGCAACAATTACACAATCTAAAAGTAGTCAAAATAATACTGTAAAGTCGATTAGTCTTAATTCCTGTCATGAGTCCCCTTGTGTTCAAGAGTCCATTAGCTTGAGAAATAATCATTTTGTCTCTGAGTCCACAACATTAAGTCCTAGTCCTATTCAATCTTTGTTAGTTTCCAAGCCTACTGTTCAGTCTTTTGGTCTGTGGCATCAAAGGTTAGGCCATCCTTCGGTAAAAATTGTTAAAATGGTCATGAAAAGCTGTATTTAAAATGTTGAATTGAATAAGAATGCCTCAAAATTTGATACTGATTCTGAAACTCTGTGCAATGCTTGCTGTCAAGGAAAGCAGCAAAATTTGCCTTTTATAGATTCTACTACAAATTATAATACTCCACTTGAATTAGTGTTCTCAGATATATGGGGACCAGCTCCAATATTAGGCAGCTCAGGCTATAAATATTACATTAGTTTCATAGATGCCTACACAAGATATACTTGTATTTTTCTGCTTCAGCAAAAGTCTCAGGCATTACAAGCCTTCCTACAGTACAAACAAGCAATGGAGAATAAGACAAGTTGCAAGATTAAGATGCTACAGACTGACAATGGGAAGGAGTACACTTCTTCAAGTTTTAGACAAGAGCTAATTAGAAATGGAATAGAACATAGAATGAGCTGCCCTTACACACATCAGCAGAATGGTTGTGCTGAAAGAAAGCACTGGCACATTAGTGAAATTGGTCTCTCTTTACTGTCTCAAGTGATGCGGTATTTTATAAACCCTAGATCTCAGAAAGTATACTGAATCGTATTAAGTAATACCACGGTGAAGTGGGTATCAATCCCTCGAGGATTAAAGGACTAAGCAATCACTACCAATTAATTCTTCTAATCAGATCGAATGAAAAACTTGAAGTATTTGACAACTAAGAATTTCGAATATCACTTAGAAAGAAAAACAGAATATTACTTGAGGTGTAAGCGATGATGAGAAAGCTGTTAAGAGCTTCGGAGTTGTTTTTCCCTTGAGGGCCAATGCATACATTCGAATACCAATTCTAGGGTTTCAGTTATCAAGCACAACGAATCTAGTTTAACTAAGCCCTAATCTCTTAGTAGCTTAGTTTCTATTTACCTAATCAAGAGCTAATCTCTTAGTCAATCAATCAAATAAATAGGTGAAGATCTAAATCTAATTCAAATCCTTATGAGTCTCAAAAGTGATCCTAGATCGGATTAAATGTCACTCTATCCCAACTAGTTCTAATCTAATTTTAACCCACAGAATTATTAGTTGCATATCAATTAGCTTGACTATCTCTAGTTAGACCTAATTGATTATGTGATTCAATTTCCAGCTAGCATAAACTAATAGATCTCTCAATTTAATTAACCTAGCCCTAGACAAGTTAAGAACACCTCCGAGTGATTCTAAACTATTGGAATGAAGAATAGAAAATTAAATCATGCATAGAGGATAACTGAAAATACCTCAATGAATTAATAAACGAATGTACATAGTGACTACCTCATGCCGGGTGAACAGAGCTCCTCACCCTTAACAATGGAGTAGTTTAGCCTTGCATAATGAAAACTAGATCTAAGAATAATGGAATACGTCTATGCTGAGGTTCTTAACCCTAGTGGTTAATTTCTCTTTATATACCTAACTTAATTCCTAAAAATTAGTTATCAATCAAATCAAATCTAAATCAATTCTAATCCTATCTTATCTTCTATGATTACAATGCTTATCTCTTCTCTTAATCTTCAATCAATCTTCTCTTGATTCTTCCAATTATACCATTGATTAATGAGTGAAATTGATGCCGAAAGGGTCTTGGATTTGGAATGGAATTGAATGAATCACTTCATTATACATTGGCTCCCACGTATGGCGTGTAACTCCCACGTATAACGTGGGGTTACTGCCTAAAATTACTTCTTGGATGCCTTGATGCTCACGTACAACGTGGGAAAGCACACGTATAACGTGGGCTCTCTGTCCAAGTTGTGCGAATTCCTTCATTACTCACGTATGACGTGAGCTCCCCACGTATTACGTGTGGGTTCTATCCAATCTTCACCATTTTTGTGCAATTCTCACGTATGGCGTGGAAGGCATACGTATAACGTGAGGTCCTTGGCTTTTCTTCATCTTCTTTGCTTCAATCTCTCTTTAAATGGTCTTCAATCACCTAAAACTCTTAGTGAATTTCTCTAAAACACAAACACAACTCAAATAACATCAAGTTTGTTTGGTTGATCAATTAATAACTTTAATTCACAAAGAATATCATAATAATTAAGAGAAATTGAGACTAAAAGCAACCTAAGATGCACACGCATCACAACACCAAACTTAATCTTTTGCTTGTCCTCAAGCAAAGCAAGAATCAAAATATGTTTTAAAGTTCAATTTCTTTTGCTCTACTGGGATTCTTTTAGAATTTCCTCATGGTACTTCTCTAATACTAGGTTAATCTTTCGGAAAAGATAAATCCCTCAAGTCCTCACTCTTAAAGGTTATTATGCAACCTCTTCTTCATTTCAATTACTTCCTCTCCAATAAGTTCTTTTTTTGTTCCTTTTTGGGGTTTTTCTTGACTTTAAATGCTCTGTTACAAGGCGGCTCTTTTAGAGTAGGTGTTCAATCGACAATCCCGAACCAGTTGGCTCAAGTTATCAAGTGATAAGGCACTCCTCAGATTTACTTACCCAAGCCTTTCCTTGAACAATTGCACCACAAGCATATAACATGGGAGAATTTCTTTGGGTTGTTCTTTTTGTTCCATTTTCTTCCTAGTCATTGATGCTCAAAGCCTTAATGTTTTATCTTTGATAAGCTTTCCTTTTTTTTGTTCTTAATGTCACTGATTGGAGTTTTCTTTCAACATCTATGAAGAAGTCACATAATAAGCTCTCTAGAGGATTTCTTCTCAAAAGGAAATTCACTTCCTAATCGATCAACCAAAGCACAATTTGTAACCAAGACGATCTCTTATTTGAGTTTCATACAAGCATTACATCTTTCAAAAACATTTAACAAATTTAGCCCTTGCTTTGCCTAATGAACACTCAAGAGATTACATGGCATTTGTTCAACTAAAAATAGACTTACACTTGACACTCAACCAACATAAAGAGAAGATGACACAAGGACTCAATGACACTAAAACATAAGAGACATAAACAACATTAAGAGGACATGGTATTTATTTTGAGAGGACAAAAAGAGAACAGAATTCCTCACCTTTTGTTGACCCTCTCACTCTCTCTTGGACTACACTTACCATTCCTCGGATGCACTTGAGGCTAGCTCCTCCGAATTTTCTTCAGAATCTTGCACAACCTCTCTAGCCTTGCCTTTGTTTGCTTCTTTTGCTTGTTGTGCTGCTGCCTCTTGGAGGATTTGGTTATACCTCATCCTCTCTTGGTTCATCTCTTCTTCCTTTTGCCTATGAATGGCCAGGTTTGCCATTGTCACTGGAATCCCTTGCATCTCCATCTCTTTGAACTGCCTTGATGTGTTTTGGTAGAGAAAGAGCATTTGTTCATTGGCCATTTGATTAGAATAGCACAAGAAACTTATTTGATCATCCATGCGGTCCATTCTTGTGTTGATGGCCTCAAAGCTCTTCCTACTCTCTTCTTGTTGTTCGTCGAGCCTCCTATAGATTTGTGACATGGAGGTATCAAAGTGAGTGTAGAAGTTTGGAGGAAAATCCTGTTGATGGTAGACTTGGGGTTGTGGTTGCTCTTGAGGTGGTTGTTGTTGAGGAGGGGCTTCTTGTCTTGCTTGCCTTGGGTTTCTTGCTCTTGTTTCTCTTGTTCTTGTCATTACTACTCCCATAATTGGTGGCTCTTGAGGGTTCAAGGTATCATCCGTGATAGAGGGAATTTTTGCATCCGCATAGAGAGCTGCGATGATACTTGGGAAAGAGAGGCTAGATGATACGTCAGTCTTGTAGACAAACTTGTAGATTTGATCAGCAATGATCTCCTCCACATTAATGTTTTCTCCAATGATAATGGAGTGAATAAGCACAGCCCTTTCAACAGTTAATTCAGAGCGGTTGGTGGTTGGAAGAATGGATCTACAAATGAATTCATACCAATCTTTTGTCATGGGTTCAAGATCAGCTCTCTTCAAGTAATGAGGTCTCCCATCTTTGTGACGGACCCAATCTGCTTCCGCAATGCAAAGATCTTTTAGCACATGCTCAAGCCTATAGTCCTTGTTGGCCTTCCTTTCATGATATGAAGCCACATTAGGAAGTGGATCCTTCCTCAATTTCAGCACTCTCTTGATGTTGCTGGGAGCAAAACTTATGTCTTTTCCTCTTACCATTGTTGTGTAGGTATATGGCTTCCTCTTTTCTTTATCCGGTTCCCAAGCGTTGGCATAAAATTCTTTGACCATGAGGTGGCCAACTGCTTGAATCGGCTTAGTAAACCTCTCCCACTTTCTTTGCTGAATTTGAAAGCCACAAGGGTCGAGGATACTTTCATCAACTTGGATGATTAGCTCAGGAAGCACCTTTCTTGCGGAAAGTTTTGCTTTGTAGTGTGCCTCATGAAATAGAGTCTTGAACTTTGGTACTTGACTGCTTGAAGAGACAGCCTTTCCTTTTCTTTTCCTATCTGCCATTTGAACTAAAAAAGAGAGAAGAAAGAAAGGTAGATGTGTGAGTGAATGAATTTGGAGTGAAAGAACACACCCCCAACACCAAACTTAGAGACTTTGCTTGTCCTCAAGCAAAATAAAGAAGGAGAAGAAAGAAAGAAAGGTGTGTGAGTGTTCGAATGGATGAGATGGATTTATTATAAAGGAATGCATGCTATGAATGAGTGGATGGGGTTGATGCTGAATGAATTTGAATGCATGTGAATGTGATGAATAGTGGAGAATGCATCAGAGAGTTTGTGATGTGCATGCTCTTAATGAATGGGATTTTGAAAAGGTACAATCTTTCAAGAAAATCAAGAAAGAATCTCTGCAAAAGCTGTTGGGGATTTGATCAATCAATGCAAAAATCAAGGGGTATGAATGTAGGTAGCTGTTACACGCTCTGAACACGTATAACGTTCCAATTTCAAATTTGAATTGGCGTTATACATGGAGCTTCACGTCATACGTGAATGAATGCTGGATGAGGCAGAATGCCTCACGTTATACGTGTGAAACTGGCGTATAACGTGTGGCTTCTGTGAATGGGATGCAATTAGATGACTTTACCCACGTATGACGTGAGGCTGGGACATATAACGTCTAGCCTCTGTCAATTTGGATTTAATACATGAATTTCCCACGTATAACGTGGAGTATGGCGTCATACGTGGGAAGTGAGATGTATGCATGGATTGATTGGCAGTGACCCTACGTTATACGTGAGTGAATCACGTTATACGTGGGGGTCTTGCCTCCATGTATGAATGCAGTTGCTCTGTTTTTCTCCCCTGTTTATGATGAATGTGCTTCCTTCTTCTTCTTCCTCTATAAAACTAATAAGAGAAGTGATTATAGAATGGGTTAGAGATAAGAATTAAGATTACTAAATCCTAAAACTATTAAGGATACTATGATTGGGTTGCCTCCCAACAAGCGTTCTTTTATCGTCATTAGCTTGACGATGTTTGATCTCTAAGTGAGATTGTGGACGATCTTCTCCTTGTCAATGATGCCTCCTAAGTAATGCTTGAGTCTTTGTCTATTGACAGTGAATTTGTAGCCATCTTTATCATTCATGATTTCAATGTGACCATAAGGAGAGACATTAGTAACTGTGAAGGGTCCAGACCATCTTGTTCTCATTTTCCCAGGAAAGAATTTGAGTATTGAGTTGAATAATAGAACCTTGTGCCCAGGTTCAAATGATCTTGGCTGGATCCTGTTGTCATGAAACTTCTTTGTTCTTTCTTTGTAAATCAGTGAGTTCTCATAAGCTTGAGTTCTGAACTCATCAAGCTCATTCAATTACAGAAGTCTCTTTTCAGATGAGGCATTAGTGTCAAAATTCAGAAATTTGATAGCCCAAAATGCCTTGTGCTCGAGTTCTACTGGGAGATGGCATGATTTGCCATAGAGAAGTTGATAAGGTGACATGCCGATGGGAGTTTTGAAAGCAGTGCGGTATGCCCAAAGAGCATCATCTATTTTCAATGCCCAATCCTTCCTAGATGCATTCACTGTTTTCTCTAGAATCCGCTTTAATTCTCTATTAGAAACTTCCACTTGACCACTTGTTTAGGGGTGGTAAGGAGTGGCTACCTTGTGCTTTACTCCATACCTTTGTAGAAGAGAGTCCAACTGTTTGTTGCAGAAGTGGCTTCCTCCATCACTAATAAGAGTTCTAGGAACTCCGAATCTACTGAAGATGTTCTTTTTGAGGAATTTCATCACCACTTTGGAATCATTGGTAGGTAAGGCAGCTGCTTCCACCCATTTAGAAACGTAATCAACCGCTACAAGAATGTAATTGTTAGAATAAGAGGGAGGGAAGGGACCCATGAAATCGATTCCCCATACATCAAACAATTCGACTTCTAAAATGTAATTCTGTGGCATCTCTTGCCTTTTTGTTATGTTTTTTGTTCTTTGACATCTATCACACTCTTTAACAAATTGGAATGAGTCTTTGAAAAGTGTAGGCCAGTAGAATCCACTTTGGAGGACTTTTGTAGCTGTCCTATTTCCATTGAAGTGTCCACCATAGTCGGAACCATGGCAATGCCATAGAACACTTCTCTATTCTTCTTCGGGAACACATCTTCGAAGAATGTTGTCTGCACATCTTTTGAATAAATATGATTTATCCTATATGAAGTAGTTGGCATCATGCAGCAATTTTCTTCTCTGATTCTTTGTGAAATTCGGGGGTATTATCCTCATAGCTTTGAAGTTTGCAATGTTAGTGAACCATGGTGCCATTTGCACTTGCAACAATTGCTCATCTGGGAACTCTTCTTTGATTGGAAGGGAAAGGGAAAATTCAGTGGCAGATTCGAGATTGAGAGATGATCTGCTACTGGATTTTCAATCCCTTTCCTATCCTTTATCTCAGTATCAAATTCTTGAAGAAGTAACACCCATCGGATGAGTCTCGACTTTGAATCCTA
>JASCZI010120910.1:97335-110318 GCA_036250425.1 Stylosanthes scabra | reverse complement strand
AGCTCCCCACGTATTACGTGTGGGTTCTGTCCAATCTTCACCATTTTTGTTCAATTCTCACGTATGGCGTGGAAGGCATACGTATAACGTGAGGTCCTTGGCTTTTCTTCCTCTTCTTTGCTTCAATCTCTCTTTAAATGGTCTTCAATCACCTAAAACTCTTAGTGAATTTCTCTAAAACACAAACACAACTCAAAGAACATCAAGTTTGTTTGATTGATCAATTAATAACTTTAATTCACAAAGAATATCATAATAATTAAGAGAAATTGAGACTAAAAACAACCTAAGATGCACACGCATCATCAAGCAGCCTTACCTCTATGATTTTGGGATGAAGCCTTCCTTACAGCTGCACACTTCATAAACATCCTACCTTCACCAAACACAACAAACAAATCACCGTATGAATTACTCAACAACAAGAAACCTGATTATACCCTTCTCAAAACCTTTGGCTGCACATGTTATCCAAACCTCAGACCCTACAATTCACACAAGTTTGATTTCAAGTCACAAAAGTGTATTTTCTTATGTTATGCACCACAGTACAGAGGATACAAGTGTTTAGCAGCAAATGAAAAATTGTACATTTCAAGGCATGTGATCTTTAATGAGAAGGAGTTCCCTTACTCAGAACTACATGTTACAAAACCACCATCAGCCTCAAATCCAATTTACCTAGACACACAAAGCTTCAACCAACCCATCCTCATCAATCCCCTCACTCTCAACCACCAAAGCAACACCACTACACTGCAACCTGAGTCAAATACATTGAGTCCTTCTCAAACTCAACCAAATTATTTAAGTCAAACACAAAGTCTAGAGTCTGTCCAAGTATCTCAAGGTCATGAGTCTGAGTTTAGGGAGAATACCAATATTAATACTAACTCTTTTCATATTTTACCTGAAACTGCACAACTTGTTTTGCCTTCTGTCATGTCTGAGCAGGTAGCAGCTGGGAATGTAGACGCTGTGAATCGCAATCAGAATTTGCATCCTATGGTGACTAGAAGCAAGACTGGAAGTCTGAAGCCTAGAACCTTTGCTGCAGTTGTAGCCAGCAATGGTGTTGATTTGACACAAACTGAACCTGCTTCAGTTGCACAAGCTTTGGCCTGTCCATATTGGAAGGCTGTCATGGATGAAGAATATTCAGCACTTATGAGATGCAAAACCTGGTCACTAGTGCCCTCTTCTAAGGATGCAATGCCCATTGGCTGCAAGTGGGATTTTAGACTTAAAAGCCACCTTGATGGCAGTATGCAAAAGTAAAAGGCAAGGTTAGTTGCAAAGGGATTTCTTCAGAGACAAGGAGTAGACTATGATCAAGTTTTTAGCCCTGTTGCTAGGCCACAAACAGTGAGAATAATTCTGGCTATAGCACTTTCAAAGGGGTGGAAGATAAGGAAATTTGACTTCAACAACGCCTTCCTTAATGGGGATCTTCGGGAAGTTGTTTACATGACTTAACCAGAAGGTTATCATGCACAACAAGGAGCAACCTGCAAGCTTCAGAAAGCTTTGTACGGCCTCAAACAGGCACCAAGGGCTTGGTTTTTAAAGCTCAGTGAGACCTTGCAGCAGTTTGGCTTTACTCGAGCTAGATCTGATGATTGCTTGTTTACTAGAAACACTCCCACATCTATAACTTATCTACTTGCATATGTGGATGACATTTTGGTTACAGGGAACAATGCCAGTGAGGTGTCAAGCCTAATTAATCAGCTTGATGTTGTATTCTCTCTAAAAGATTTGGGGGAAATCAACTTCTTCTTAGGGATTGAAGTTACTAGACCTACTCATGAAACAATTCTGCTCAAGCAAACCAAATACCTCAAATATTTACTCAAGAGAGCAAACATTTTAGAAGCAAAATCTCAGCCAACACCAATGGTGAGCAACCTCAAGCTACGAGCAAGTAGTTAGAGTGCTATAGATAACCCTTCTCTCTACAGGTCTATAGTGGGTGGTTTGCAATATGCCACTGTCACTAGGCCAGAGATTTCATTTGCAGTGAACAAAGTGTCTCAATTTGTGACTGCTCCCACAGATGAGCACTTGAAGGCAGTAAAACGCATTCTGCGCTATATTGCTGGAACTTTGGACCATGGCTTGCAGCTGTATAGATGTCAAGAAATAAGAATTCTTGCCTTTTGTGATTCGATTGGGCTTCGAACTTAGATGATAGAAAGTCAACAACAGGATATGCAGTGTATCTTAGCCCAAATCTCATAGCTTGGTCAAGTAGGAAGCAGCAGGTTGTATCTCGGTCAAGTACAGAGGCTGAGTTCAGGAGCTTGGCAACATCCATGACTGAAGTTTGCTGGTTGCAAAAGCTGCTTAAGGAATTAAACATTAAGGAAGTATGTGCACCAACTGTTTTCCGTGATAATCTAAGTGTTGTGATGATGTCTCACAATCCTGTTCTTCATGGAAAATCCAAACATTTTGAAGTTGATCTCCTATATGCAAGAGATAGAGTAGTGCAAGGTAGAGCACATGTAGTGCACATTCCATCACATGAGCAAATTGCTATGTGCTCACCAAACCTGTTTCATCAAGTCTCTTTCAGAAAGTTCAAAGACAAACTAAAAGTAGGAAGTGGAATAACACAATCCAATTCAAGGGAGGATAATAGATGTACAATACTTCAGAAGACAGTAATTGGTTAGGTTTAAGGGAGGATGAAAGGTATAACAAGTGAGAGTTCTCTAATGAGAAACTTCTAGAATGTGATGAGCTGGCAATTCAGTTACTTGTATTAACAGAATTAGTTAGTTGTAGGTAGTGTTAGTTTATGCTGCTTAAGCTAGTATAAATACTGCAAATAACTCTGTAATTTGGTAACTGCTATCTCTAATTCTAATTTCACTCTACTTCATATCTAAATCTTCTCTTCTCAGTCTCTCATTTTCTCATCTCTTTCTCTCTTTCAATTACATCTCTGATATCTTTTAGGATTTTGATGAGGTTTCATTGGCTCTCAAATTCATAGGTTACCTAGACTTTCTCATATCTGATTAATGACTAACTAGACATGCAATGAAATATGGGAAATTTTTCATATCATCAATCGTTACCGAAAATTATTGATTAAAATGATTAATGGAGCGACAGAAAAATAAACATAATTAATTTGTAATGTCTAAAGAACCAATATAATTTAATTCCTAAAATTTTTTAAGAATGAATTTGGAGAACAATTCATTTATTAGGAATAATTAATTTCACTATTAATTCGAGTCATAATATATAATTTATTACAAGAAGTTTGGACGTTGACAAAACTATTCCTAAATGACCAAAAATAATTTTTATTTATTAAAGATGACTCTATTTAACTAACTTGGATTGATTTAGTGGTCAACTCACTAATCCACTTAAATAAGTGTCGGGGGTTCAAAATCCGCCTTGTGTATGCAACAACTCTTGGCTAGCGACAGACCCTAAAATGGAGCTCAGATACGTGACAGATTAATCCTTGATCTATCGGGTTTGGAAATACTATGGGCAACAAAAAAAATGGCTCCGTTTGTCAAAATTGAGTTAATTCTCAATTATTTGATCCATGAAGTTTTACTCTTCTACTAAAATGGTTCCTGAAATTTATTTTAACTCTATTTAGTCCTTGAAGTTTTAATTTAAAATATACCCCACTTTAGTCCCTTAGACAAATTACATCACTCATACGTTATTGCCATATTGATATAGATGAACAAAGATATCTAAAATGATATTGTTTCACGAATAGCACTCAAATTGCATTGAGACGACATAGTTCTAAGGGGTATTTAGAATTATAAGTAAACCAAAAGTCCCCACTAATTAAGTAAATCATAGTACACAAATTGATTTTAATTTTTGGGTATAGAGATTTAGATTTCCATAATCAAATTTCAACCATCATTCTTGTAGTTACTAATATGTCAAGCACTTGTTATGGTATACCTTGAGGACTGAGGAGGATCACGAGGTAAGAATCAAATTAGTCTCCCTCTTTATAAGCTGATGATTAAATTAGTGCTTTAGGTTTAAACAATCAATTATGACATGTTTTTAAATTAGAGAAGAAGAAAAGAAAAAGAAAAATAACACAATATGTCTCCTACATATGCCACCAATTTGTGAGTATATCACTGAATCTTGATTTCTTCCGACACAAGATATATAATAAAACGAAATGCTCATATGAACGGGAGAAAGAAATGTTTGAAAACTTTGGTTAATCACATGGGGAAAAGAACCTCAATGAATCAATGATAAGTTCAAAAAAAAAAAAAAAAACAATCTATTTATTAGTGAGGATTAAAATACAACTTTGCATGATGTAACATAAAAGTAATAAAATCAAGGTAGCTTGCTATTTGGGTAAAGTTTTAAAGAGCACTGATACCCTCATTCACCTTTAATATGCATTTAAAAACAGTCTAAGCAGAATGATTTGTTGAGAGAAAGTTTAAAGGAGCTAACTAACTGTAAAGAAAAGAAATTGTTCTAATCTTACATAAACAAATAAGAAGAATATGGGATTGGATATGTTAGAATATGAACAGTTGTATATAGAAGTCACCAATAATTGTTCAGTTTAACATGAATTGCTTTATTCCATTTGTGCCAGTTTTATATATAAGTGCTTCTCCATGCTTTCATTTTTTGTCTCAAATTTTATTCCATGTAGTAACCATAATCATAACAGATGGAAGATCATGAGAGTCATAATCCTAATGATATTGCAATGGAGATTAATGAAATGTTGGAGAAGGCAGAACCTCTCTTTAAAGATAAATGCTGCATCTACAGGGTGCCCCATGAGATCCGAAGCTCAAATGCAGATGCGTACACTCCTAGAGTTGTTTCCATTGGTCCTTTTCACCGTGGAGATCAAAAGTTGCTAAAGATGGAGGACCAGAAAAGAATATTTTGCAGAAAACTCATTGAAAGATCTGAGACTAACTTGGAATCTTTGGTGACTTGTGTGCAAGAGCTTGAACCAGAAGTTCGTAGTTCTTACTCAGATGAAATCAAACTCGGCGTTGATGATCATGTCAGGGTGATTTTTGTGGATTGTTGCTTCATATTAGAGCTTTTACTCAGGTTCCATTTTAATGGGTGTATTGCATTATTCCCATGGTTAGATGAATACATAAGATGGGATTTGTTGTTACTTGAGAATCAACTTCCTTTCTTTGTTTTTGAAAAGATATATAATCTCGCTTTCGCTACGACTTTAAATGGTGACACTGATCATCCTTCATTTCTAACACTCATTCTTCGTTTTTACGAATTTGATAATGATAATGATCATGATTGGGATAGTGCCCGTATAGCACATTTCACAGATCTGTTAAGAACATTTCACTTGAAACAATCTAGAAGTACGCACTCAAGGAAGGATAAAACTTTGCCATTCATTAAGAGTGCAATTCAGCTACATGAAGCAGGAGTAAAGTTTAAGGTAAACAAAAGTAGTCGCTGCATACTTGACTTGCAATTCTCAGGTCACACTCTTGAAATTCCAAAGATTCAATTGGATGATGAGACCGAAATTCGGTTGAGGAATATGGTTGCTTTGGAACAATGCCACTATCCTGATAAGTCCTACATCACTGATTACACTTTAGTCCTGGATTGGCTTATTAACACACACAAAGATGTAGATTTCCTGGTTGACAGGGGGATAATCATCAATTGGTTAGGTGATAGCAAAGCAGTGGCTAAATTGTTCAATGGTCTTGAGAAGAACATTATCCTTGAAACTTCTAATGCTGAGTATTTTCGCATCTGTAAAGACTTGAATGATTTCTGTAAGCATCCTTGGAATAGAAAAGTAGCCACTTTGAGGCGCGATTACTGCAATACTCCATGGAAGACGGTGGCTTCTGTTGCCGGAATTGCTTTGCTTATATTCACTATCATTCAGACAGTGTGTTCTATCCTTCAAGTAGTTCAAGGTTCCTCCAAGTAGTACAAAGTGTAATAGCAATTGTGTATTTGCAGAGATCTAGTTTAATAATGTTTACAATAAACATCTTGATGTGTTTTATTAGTTTGTTGCATAATGCATATGGTTGCAATTGTACTTTGTATTCTCACTGTTATTGTTATTGTTGTTCAGATAAACATTTTGTGTTTCCTCTGCCATCAGCTTGTATCAATTTATTTTATTGTTTTCATACAGCCTCTCTTATATTTTGGAATTTATTACAAGAGATTACAAAAAGCTCTGGTTGAACTTTAATTAGTTTCTTGGTAAGTTTTGGAATTTATTTTTCATTCTAGCTAAGTATAAAGTTTTAGCAACACACCAGAAGTTAGGTGAATCTCAAACTAACCCCACCTAAGAGTGTGGACCCCCCAACAACTCCAATAAGATTTTTTTTTATGAAATATAGATATTTCATTTCACTTAATAAATATAAATTAGGTCTAATTTGGATAACCAAATTAAGAAAAAGTGATATTTTCTCATGAATTAAATATATAAATATTAAATAAATTTAAGGAGAGAAAGATAGAAAAAAAAAAATTAGAGAGAGTGGTATCTTTAAAATTTAAAATTAATCGAACTTTGAAGATATACCGTATTGAGAGACTGTCGTGGATAGCTTTACAAGGTTATTCAAGTGACTTAGGGTCTCCGTCCTCTTTGTTTCTTCTCTTAGTAAGTGAATGAATTACCATTGCCAATGATCAAGATTTATCATGAAGGTAACGTATAATCAGAATTAGCTCCTCAAATTATCTATCTTAAATCTAGCTATAATAGATAAACTTCAACAAAATCCTATGATTAATTAATCAAGACATCTTTAATTCTGACAACCACCAAAATAGGATCTAGGTATAAGATAATAGTAGAAAGCTTAATTATAAAATCTTATCTTATCTTATCTTAATAGTATATAATTAGGAAGCTAAATGGTTGTGGTGGCGGCTGGAGAATGAATTTAGGAGGCTAAAGACTTAGATGTCGTTATTAGAAAATTTGTTTTTTCAATTATTTTTAATTGGTATAGTTAACTGAATTTTAAATTTAAAATTTAAAATATAAGATACGGTTGTTGAAGTAATTTTAAAATGATTTATTTTTTTAATTAAATTATAAAATTTAATATTTATACGGTTGCTGAGTGATTTTAGATAAATTTTTTGTTTATTTATTTATTAAGTTAATCATATTCAAAAGTTAAAATTTTAAATATATGAGATGGTTGTTGAAGTAATTTTAAAATAATTAATTTTTTATTGGCTATTCCCACTTATTCAGCAATTCTAAAATCCTTTTATGCTTTGTCTATCAATAAATTGGTGGGTTAGTAGGTTGGTGGGCCTAGCCTGACTGAATTTTTTTAATAATAATAATAATACATTATATTAAGAAAATTTGTATATTCATGAATACAAAGGAAGGAAGAAAAAGAGATGAGAGAAAGGGTAAGGGAGAGATGGAGTGTAAAAGAGAAAGTAAGAGAAAGAAGAGGGAGAGGAAAAGATGATGGGGGAGAAAGAGGGAAAAAGAGACGGAGAAAGAGAGAGAAAGAGAAAGGGAGACGTAAGGAAGAGATATAGATAAGAAAAGAGAGAAATAAGGAAATAGAGAAAGAAAAGAAGAGACGAAGGGAGAGGGGAGAGAGCGAGCGGATATAAAGAAATGAAGAGAAAAAGAGGAGAGGAAGAAAAAGGGGATGAAGTGAGGGAGACAGAAGCGGGGATAAATATATGGAAAAAGATGGGGAGGGTGTGGGAGAGACAGGGAGAGATAAGGAAATAGAAAGATAACGAGAGAGAACGAGAGTTAGAAAAAGAAATAGAGAAATATGGAGAAGGAGAGAAATAGAAAGAGAGGGGGAAAGGAGAAAGAGAAGGATAGAAAGAGAGAGTGGGAAAGCGGGGAGAGAGAGGTGAGGAAATAGAGAAAAAAAAAGAGTCGAGGAGGAAGAGAGATTAAGGGTGAAAGAAAGAAATAAAAAGAAAATGAAATAGAAAGATGGAGGAAGGAGAGAAAAATCATATGTTTCATATTTGGGCTCATTGGTAAGAACTTCAAGTGTATGGTTAAATTGCAGACTCAATACATTTAAATTTGATTACACTTACTTAATTGATAAATTATTTCTTATAAATAGAGAAAATGAGAGAGAGGATGAGAGAAAAAAATGGAGGAAAAGAAAAAAAAGTGAGGAAAAGAAAGTGGGAGAGAAAAAAGGGATAGAGGAAGAGAGAAGGCCGAAGAGGAAGAGATACTGAAGGGTCGTGGGAGAGAGGGCGAGATAGATGAAAAAATAGAGAAAAAAATGATAGAGGAAGGAAAAAGGAGAAAAAAAAGCAAAGGTGAGAGAAAGAAATGGAGAGAGAATGAGAGAGAGAGGAGAGAGAGATAAAAAAATCATATATTTCATATTTAGACTTATTGGTGAGAACGGATAACTTCAAATGTAGGATTAGCATTGTGATAAAAAAAATTATATCAACATACCAATATAAGACTTTTTCTATAGTCAGGTATCTCACAATAATCATATAACTCAATACATTTAAATTTGATTTCACTTACTTATTTCTTACAAATTACTTGTATACGACGTTTTAGAAGCTTTCTTTATGAAATCGTAGAATGAAGATGATCATAATTCACAATCATATCTCATCTTAAAGCTTCAACGTGTGCCTTCTTGATTGATCGATGATATTCCAAATAAAGGCATAGAAAAGAAGAGAGATAAGGCCACTGTGGGTCGTGCACCTTAACTGGTGATCAGAGTAATACTGTAATAGCAACGTTTATGCCCTGTATCACTCCAACATATATAAAGCAGATGGCAGCGGCCATATAGCAGCGGTTTTCAAAAAGATGCTAAATTTGATTAAATCCTGATTGTTCACGATTTGGCTGGGGTTCATGGACAAAATGCCGTGAAATAAAACTGTATTGTAAATAAAAATCCTAAACCCCATATTTTAAATTCACAATTTGTTGATTTCTTTGGCTCATGACACCTTTTTGGGCTATTAGAGGAAGTAAGGTGCAAATCTAGGCCACTTGATTGGTGCCACCCGAAACCCTAACCGACGATAATTCCTCAATTCATTTATCTGACGATGAATCTTAGTTAAAAACAATTATTTTTTTATAATTTGAACTATGAACCCAATTATTTTTGTTATTTTTATTTTATAGCCTCAATTATATGATGTAAAATTAATTTTAATCCCATATTTTATCTTTCCTTTCAATATATAATGGGCTAATTATTTCACACAAACTTAATTATGGTTATATCAATAAAAAAATATTTAAATATAATCAATTTCATGTGAAGTAATTACTAAAAAAAATTTCATGTGAAGTTGTTTGTTAATAAAATAAAAAATATTAAATAATTTAATATATTTAACTAAATTATAATCTAATAATTTAAAATATTAACTTTATGTAAAGTTACTAGATGTGAATTTTTACCTTAAAAAAAATGCTATAATCAATTTCTTGTGAGGAGAGAATTGCTTCCATTGATTATTTTTCCTGTTCTTATTCGTGTATTGACTAGATATATGTCCTTTCAAAAATAAAATATGCACGTATATATTTATATATTATTAGGTGTGGAAAGAATATATTTTTATTCGAAAAAAGCCATAAGAATTGAATTCTTTAATCTCAAGTTGCATTTATGATAGAATTCACGTAGGCTTATTAAGAAAAGTGTGAATTACTTTTTTTTTTTTTTGGTGAATTACTTATGAATTATACAATTTACACATTTATTTATTATTTTTTATTTTTTATATCCATATTTATTATATTTTGCATACATAATTTTTAAATATTATATTTATGTTTATACACATTTTAAACATATATTTTTAGACTTATTGTATATAAATATATTGCAGGTTATATTTGTTAGTTACATTAAATTAAATTTGCTAATCATAAAAAAAATTTTAAAATTAATTTTATATATCATTATTAGAATTAATGTGCTATAAAAAAATAACAAAAATTGTTTGAGTCAAATTATAAAAAATGAATAATGCTACGAAATAAACGTTAGGGAGCCAATAACTAAGTTATCATCCAAAATTTATATGACTTATCATTCATAATTCATATATCCAAAATTAAATTATCATCTAAAATTTATATGAGTTATCATTCATAATTATTGGCTCTCTAGTTTTTTTTATAAAAAATTATTATTATTAACTAAGAATGGTTGGATTTATATTCGCCAACTGTTTTCGATTTTTGTTTTGTTTTTGTTTTTTTGGTTTTGTTTTTTGCTTTTGTTATTGCACTTGTTTTTTTTTTTTTCAAACTATTTTCAGTTTCATATAACATGTACACTTGTTCCTACTAAAACGTACGTTACTGCTGCTATATATAGAAAGAGAAAGTCTTGTGGAGTCAACACTACGAAGTTATTAGAAAGTCAATAATTAAGTTATCATCCAAAATTAAATAAGTTATCATTTATATGTTAGAAAATTTTATTTTCTTAATCTATTTTATGGGCTATATACATATATATAATTAAGTATAATCATATTAGCTATTTTATATTTTGATTTATATAAAATAATCTCACTATTGATTTAAATAATAAAAAGAATAACTCAAAATTACTTACCGGTTTAGGCCTAATGTAAAACCAATACTATCTATTTTATTGGGTCTTAAAGGTTTAATGGGTACTAATAGCCCAATATAAATAGAGTTTCAGAGTTTTGGTCCTCAAAATACCTAAGCCGTCACTTACAATCCTTTCTCATCAAAGAGTTGCTATTCAGCCCTATCAGAGATATAAAAAGCTATGATCAAAGAACCACAAATATCAGGATTAGGAATAACAAATCAAGATCAAAATCAGTACTCTTCTGCATTTAGGTATTTCTTTATTAATGACTAGTATTTAACCCATGGGATGCACGGGCTTTGTATTCTAATTTATTTAATGTAATAAATTAGATATAGTGATTTATAAGAAATAAGTTATCCACTAATAAGTAAATGTCATCAAATAATAATGCATTAAATTTGTCCAAACCGAAAAAGCTAAATCAATATTGTGAGATACAGGACTATCGAAGACATCTTACGTCGGTACATTGATAAAAATTTACCATAACTTTATCCTTAAATTTGAAGTTTTCACCAATGAGACCAAATACAAAAGATATGATCTCTTTCTCCCTCTCCTTCTCATTATCTCTCTCTATTTCCTTAGCTCTCTCACCCCGCTCCATCCCTCTCTCTTCCTCTCCCTCTCCCTCTCTTTATTTCCCTATATCTCTCTCTCTTCGTCTCTCTCCCTCTCTTTCTATTTATCTCCTCCTCTCTCCCTCGATCTCTTTCTTTTCCTTTCCCCTCTTTTTATCTCTCTCTTTCTCTCTCCCCCTCTTTTTGTTTTTCTATCTCTCTTTTTTCCTCTCTTCTTCTATCTCCCTTTTACTCCCTCCCTCTTTCTCTCTCTTCATGTTTTCTCTCATCCTTGTTCTCTGTCTCTTTTTCTCTCTCTATTTCCTTATGTTTCTCTCACCCTCTCTCCCTTGCTCTCTACCTCTTTCCCTCTCTCTCCCCCGTTCCCTTCTTCTCTCTTTTCCTCCTCATCTTTCTCCTTTTCTCCATGTTTTTCTCTCACCCTCGTTCTCTCTCTCCATCTCCTTCCCTTTCTCATTCTCACTCTCTCTCTCTTTCTTTATCTCTCACCCACTCTCTCTTTCTCTCTTTCCCTATCGCTCTCTCCTTCTCTCCTTCTCTCCCTCTCTTCTTATGTCTCTCTTTCTCTCTCCCTCTTTCCCCCCTTTCCCTATCTCCTTCTCCATCTGCCTCCCTATCTCATTTTCTCCCCCTCTCTTTTCTTATCTCTCTCCCCCTCCCGTTTTGCCTACTTCTCTCTCCCTCTTTTTCTATCTCTCTCTTTTCTCCTATATCCCTCTCTCCTTATATCTCTCTCTCACTCACTCCCTATCTCGCTTCCTCCCTTTCTCCCTTTCTTTCTCTCACCCTCCTTCTCTCTCCCTCTCTCTTTCTCCCTTTCCTTATCTTTCTTCTCTTTTTTTTCTCTATCTCTCTTTCTCTTTTTCTCTATTGATATATATTTCTCTCTAGCTCTCGTTTGCTTTCTCTCTCTTGCTCTCTCTTTTCTAATTCGGCTAAGATATGTTTATGTATATTATTTGAGTTAATTTTAAATGTTAAATTCACATTAAAATTTCTTTAGTAAAATATTATAATTAAAAATATTTAAAAATAAAAATTATAATGAGCATGTCCAATTGAATTTTAAATTCATTAGTATGTATGTTTATAATTTTAAAATTTCACAAATTAAAGATAACTAAAAAAAACAGAAGTTCTGATAAAGCACTTTCAATTGTATTTTAAATTCATTAACAGACTTCATTCTAATTGAATTTTAATTTTATTAACAATATTTTCTTTTTTATTATAAGTAGCATTTTTTATAGATACAATTATTTTAACCTAAGCAGACAGTAAATAAAATAATAGTCATGCCACAAATTATTTATTAACCTTATATTGGACCACCCTATTAATATTCATGATATTATATAGCACAGACTTTATAGAAAAAAAAATGAAATTAAAAAAGAAAGAAAGAAAGGAACTAATAATAACGCTCAAAGCAAAAGTGAAGGTGTTTCATAAAAATAAATAATAAGAGTCTGATGCTAAATACATTAAAGGTAAAAAAAAAACTAAACTAATTAAAAAAATAAAAATTTTAATGAGTACTTCCGATGAATTTTAAATTGATTAACATGCATATTTATAATTTTAAAATATCATAATTAAAAATAATATAAAAATAAAAAATCTAATGAGTATTCTAATTGAAATTCATACAATTAATTGTAATAAGATTAAAATAAAATAAAATTAAGATTTGAATTTTTAAATTTTAAATACCGTATCTAAAAAATAAACATAAAAAAATTTTATTTAAAATCCT
>JASCZI010120910.1:65350-86227 GCA_036250425.1 Stylosanthes scabra | reverse complement strand
TATATATATATATATATATATATATATATATATATATATATATATATATATATATATATATATATATATATTATTTTTTTATTTTTTCAACACAGGATTAAATACAATTAAACAATCCAACACTTATAAATAAATAAATCAACAAAAATATTTGGTAGATAATTTTTTTTTACAAAAACAGCTCAAATTTATTCTATTTTGTATTCCTTAATTATTATTAAAATAAGTAGTATAATCATGATGTTAGATATATACACTTATAGATGTTAAGTTAAATAAAATAATTCTGAATTATTATTTGTCACAAATAAAAAAGATAAAATTAAAAAAAAATTATCAAAAATCAATTTAAACTCAAGAATTTATGAGAAGTTTCTTATCTGATTCTATATTTCTATATGTAGAAAATTAATTATCATATAAGTAAAACCATTATATATCTCCAATTGTTAAAAGATGTTTTTTTTTATAATTCTTAAAAAAAATAGTAATATAATAAGAATGTCAACGTGGCAAGAAGTCATTGGCTGAGCACGGTGTGGTTGTTCGCATTGTATAACAAGTACCGCATAGTAATCTCTTGAATTTTGTTGTTCCCTTTGTCAAATAGTGACAAAGCAAATCAAACGCAGCTAGAGAGAGAAACAGAGAGAGAGAGTCTAACATGAACCCAGCTTGATTGTTCCTTACACATGTTCATGTCAGAAATTTAGAATCTATGTTCTCTTCCAACTCTTTATTTCATCAACAACAGGAACTGCATGATTCCCGAATCTGAGGTAAATACACCTAGCTTTTCTCTGCTGATTCCTTCAAAAAATAAAATAACATAAATTTGGTTGAATTTATGCATCTGTTTATCTGGGGCATGTAAAATATTCATCATTTTGATTATGGATGAAGGTTTTGGATCTTGATCTGGGATAACATTTCTGGGATTGCTTCGGGTTTTTGAGCTTTGGGGCTATCAGTGATTTGAAATTGAAACCGCTGTATATATTGTGGTCGTTGTGATGCTGGAACAGTAATCTGAATCTGGAATCTTGTTTGATTTGGGGGGATTGGGGTTTTTAGGGATTTGAAGAAATTGGAGTAATATGGATTGTATTGAGCATTCTTCTGAAGCAGATTCTGGTGAATGTAGTGGTCAATTAGTAGGAAATGGAGGTTTTTATGGAGATGGGAGATGCTATAAGCAAGCTTCCCCTCCAAGGTGTGGTGGTGGATCAAGGAATACTAGTCCAATGGGCCGTGGTGGGTCTAGGAACACTAGCCCTTCGCGGCAGAAGGTTGTTAAGACGAAACCAAGGGGTTTGGATGAGGAAACACTTGCAACATTTGGTAAGGCAGTTCATGCTGATGTTCTGATGGAGGATAGTATTTGGGCAATGCTGCCTGAGGACCTATTGCACGAGATCTTAGCTAGGGTTCCCCCATTTCTGATTTTCCGGCTTCGTTCGGTGTGTAAAAGGTGGAATTCACTTCTTCAAGACAGTAGTTTTCTGAAATTCCATTCAAGTGTTCCATCCCATGGGCCTTGTCTTCTCACATTTTGGAAGAACTCACAGATTCCTCAATGTTCAGTCTTCAGCTTGCCCTTGAAAACTTGGTACCGAATACCTTTCACATTTTTGCCGCAGTGGGCGTTCTGGTTAGTTGGTTCTTCTGGTGGTCTCGTGTGCTTTTCTGGTCATGATGGGCTGACGTTTAAAACTCTGGTTTGCAATCCCCTCACACAAGCTTGGAGGGCCTTGCCGAGCATGCATTACAATCAGCAAAGGCAACTGATAATGGTTGTTGATAGGAATGATCGATCATTTAAAGTTATAGCCACTAGTGATATATATGGTGACAAGTCACTGCCAACTGAAGTTTATGATTCCAAGTCAGACAGTTGGTCAGTTCATCAGATAATGCCAGCAGTTAATCTCTGCTCATCAAAGATGGCCCATTGTGACTCCAGATTATACTTGGAAACCCTTTCGCCGCTTGGTTTGATGATGTATAGATTAGACACAGGATGTTGGGAACATATTCCGGCCAAATTTCCACGATCGTTGTTAGATGGATATTTGGTTGCCGGTGCCCAGAAGCGTCTTTTTCTTGTGGGAAGGATCGGCCTTTATAGTACCCTACAAAGTATGAGAATTTGGGAATTGGATCATGCCAAAATTACATGGGTGGAGATCAACAGGATGCCCCCCAAGTATTTTCGTGCTTTGTTGAGACTATCGGCTGAGAGATTTGAATGTTTTGGTCAGGACAATTTAATCTGCTTCACATCTTGGAACCAAGGGAAGGGTCTTCTCTTTGATGTCGATAAAAAGATCTGGTCTTGGATCGGTGGGTGTGCTCTTCAGTCATATAACAATCAAGTATGTTTCTACAAGCCAAGGTTTGATGCATCGATATACTAAACTTGGCAGAGGTTTAGCAGAGATCTTTTTGTCGATGCATTTTTTTGCCATGACATTCTCTTTAACCGTTGATAGCAATATTCTCCACAATGGACTGATTTGTTTATAAGTTAGACATCTTACACCTAAAAGCATGCCAGTGTCCATATGTGCAGCTCATTATAAGCTTTGTGAATGGAATTGAAAGTGATTATACTGACACAATGTGACTAAGATCGGCTGTTGATGCACACCGCGGGAGGAATATTTATAAATTTCTAGACAAGGATCAAATGTATGAGAATGATTTTTTGGGGCACAATTTTATGAAGGCATCTCTTCCGTGATGATCACTGCTTGAAAGTTTAGATAGCGAAATCACGCTTCTTAAACTGTTAACTGCTTCCTTGTATGCTCGCTTACCAGTGTAATATAACTGCTTCGAAGCTTCTCTTGAACGGTAACATTATGTAACTTTCTCATGTAAATGAATTATATCATCTTGTTTTTTCTTTGTTGTGCCGGTCTTTTCTTTCCAAATAGCCTGATTCTTCAGAACATGATTTACTTTGTAATTTTGAGAAACTGATGCTGACCAACTTGTAGAAATTGATTTCACTGAGATGTTATTTATGTATACTAGTTACATAGTATCTGCTGTAAACAAAAAACTGTTCAAAAGTTTAGAGAAGATATTCAAATGGAATGTGGTAGCTACTGTTTCATGCTTCCATTCTTTTGCAATCTCTTCTTCTCATGTGTACTTTGTGAAATTGTTGATTGAGTTGATTCATAGGGGGAAGAATGATGTGATTTAAATTCCCTAGTTTTAACTTCTCTGCTTATGTTTGAGGCATTCTGTGCTCTCCATATTATGCAAAAGGAAAAATATATACATACATAAACATGTTCTGTTGTTTTAACTTGTTTGGAAAGACAATTAATCACAATGTTGGAAAACATTCTTAGCTGGTTCTCAGTCTGAGAATCTGTAAATCTGTGTAACCTGGAGCAGCAAAAAATTTTGACCTTGCAATAAGTATATATCTCTATCTTTTCATATATCTATATATTTGTAAGGTAATAATATACCGCTTGAAGCTAATTAAATTTAAAAGATTAAGCACCGAAACCAATAGTACTTGCTATCACTAAAATTTTGTTTATCTAACATTAGGTGCTTTAGTGGAATTATGGCGCTGAGAAGACTACTTGCATCCGCGAGTATCTAATCCGCTCCAATTTAGTTAGGGTTGGTTGATGACCCGAAATGTAGCAGGTAGGGTTGACTGTAGAGCGCGTTTAGTTGTGTGTAGAGTCTGGTTGAGTGTCGCACCAATAATCTTACCCGACCAATGCGCATTTTTAATTTATAACGTGCATGGTCAATTACATATAAGTATATCAAGTCCAAAAAAAAAAATAACATATAAGTATATGGTGAGGAAAAAGGGATTCAAACCAAGTCCCTTCCCTGTGTGCAAGCATTATACACCACCAAGTTAGACATTCTATTTGCTAATAACGCATAAATAATAGGTGACTTATACAGTATATATGTAAATGATAAAGATGTAGATTTTATTAAAAGAATGTGTGAGTCCACATTTGTATTGTAAGAGAATCTTTTATATTTGTATGAATTTAGATCTGTACCGAATAACTATCCTAAATAATATTTGATGATGATGAGAATGATGACGTTGCATTTGGGTTGGAAGAAGAGTGACGATGATGTTGCAACAATTTGGTATTGAAAGAAGAGTGATTAAGATTTTATTGTTGTATTTAATTTTAGAGTAATGTTAGGTAACCAATAAAAATTTAGTCAACATTAGCTAATAATTTAAATTAGATGTTCTATTTTTTTAGGTTTTGGATGTTTTGTTTTTGGGTTGCGGATGTTCTGTTTCTAAAGTTGATTGATAGTTATTTTAGGTTTTGGATGTTCCATAATTTTGATCGTGGATGTTGTATAAATAATGGTTATGGATGTTTTATTTTTTGTTGGCTGATTTGTTGGTTTAAAAATTATTAGTTATCTATATTTTTCCTTAATTTTAGTATAGACTTGACGATAATTGTGTTGTTTTTAATTTTAGCATGGACATAATTTTATCATTTTTATATGAAAAAATACATGTAATCAATATTTTTCTAACCAATAATTCAATCAGTAAAAATAGAACATCCGTAACACGTCCATAATGAAAGTTATAGACATCCAAAATCTAAAGCAACTAACAATTAGCCAACTTTATATTTTCTAAAAACATAATATTTGAAACCTAAATAAATAAAACATTCAATTTAAGTTTTTGGCTAAATTTTTATTGAGTACCTAATATTGTTATATTTATATTACTAATATGTTTATGAGATGTGAACGGATTAAATGTTGTATTTGATTGAAAATAAATTTATTTTTTGCGGATAGAATCGGATTGGTTGGATGGAGATGGTGACTACTACAAAATACTTAGTACATAGGTTGTCCACTTATTCTAGTGTCTAAAGTCACCTAAACTAGGTCATCCCAAGGCCCCTTATAAACTTCACTTACATATGTACTCATACTATAGTTCGGCCGTGTTGAGATTACATTCTATTATTCTGACACCCTTAATGTTTAAATGTACTTTTAGCCATATTATATACAAGATAACCCTATATATGAATGTGCATGTTTAACCCTCTATTATTTATTGGAAAGTTACGTTAGGAAACACGTCGTGCGAGAAAGTGTAAGATTTACAGAATTGATAAAAAAGAACACCAAATATATAGTAATGGAAAATTTTCTCATATTCCATTCAAAGTAGCGGAACATCATGTGTATATTGTTTCCATCATGTGTATATTGTTTCCATTATCAAGTAATCTGTTTGTCTTTTAGTGAGTGTTAAAATGTCCAAATAAATTCCCATAGATAATATGTTGACCATAATGCCCATAGTTCCTATCTTATATTTGTGTTACTTTATTTTGTTAGTGGCTCAGTCGAATAGCCAAATTGTATGGGTTTAGTAGGCCTATGTATTACTGGATATAAGACTATAAACGAAGAGAAGTTTAGACAAATTAGCTTACAATGAAACAAGGTCCCAAGTACCAGTATGAGTGGGCGACGAGGATGAATTCTACTAGAATATTTGCTCCATCGATATATATCCATCCAAAGAATCATTACAAAATTTTATTTATAGACACCAAACTTGTTTCAAATTGTCCTATTTCAATATGCAATTTATGTCTTACATCACAAAACAAATTTCACTTGCAAATACAACAATTATTAATATCACTTATAATAACCAACAATTTTTTTGGCATTAAATACATTTTCGCCTAACTTTAGTTATGTTATGGTAAGCTTAAATCAATTTAAACAAAGATTGACGCACAAATCAATGATTTCGGTACATTAATTAGTAAAAAAGCTTAAACAAGACAATAGAAAAGACAAAAGAAAATAAAAACGAAGTTAGTCATGGGATAATCAATGAATACACTATACTTAATTTAAAAAAAAAATTAACATAAGTTCTTACTTCAATATTCACATAATTAACATTTTTAAATATTTTTAATCCAAAATTTTTTCCAGAAAGTATATTCTACGTATTAAACTCAAGCAATGATTTTTTTTTCCAATTAAATCAAGTATCATTTCTTATTTTGAAATAAGAAGTAATTTCATTAAAATAATATGAGATAGAATATATTAGCTATGAGCCCATGAAATAGTTGAATTATTTAAAGAAAGTTACTAACACTACTGAAGGAAGGGTACAACACAATAAAGAGCCCAATACCAAAATTCTGACGTTGAAATAGTTGACTTATTCACAGAAAAAAAAAAACAACAATAGGCCCAAAGGGAAAAATGGCCACCAAAACTAGGCCCGCGCTGGTTCAGCAGCTAGGCTCAGAGGAGCCGTGGCCAACATCAGCCTAATATTGAAAGAGGGTGGTGAGACCAACAAAAGACATCTCAAATACACACATGTTCAACCTGTGCACACCCAAGGTGATCCCTATCATATGGGTACTATCCAATAAAAGTTCATGCAATCTTATCCACCAAATATATTATATAATATATCTTAATGGTGAATACAACTGGAACATCAAGTTCCGATAAAGCAATTGCAATATGAAAAAAGCTTCCTATAGTATAATTATAAAAGTAATTGTTTCACATTAACCAAATCTCTTCTAAAGAGTTTCTAAAAGAGTAACCACTCAATCCAAATTTGACACAGAGATATAAAATGGTAAATTGAGACACTCCACCTAAAATTAAATTCCAATTACATTTGAAATATCAAATTAAATAGTGTAAATACTCGACCCAAATACAAAGAAAAAATACCAATAATACAAAACAAATCTTCTCTAGCCAAATGTATGACTAATAACTTGGTACACAAAATAAATAATGTCTCGACACTTAAAAGAAAAACTTTACAATTTTTTCTCACATATTAACTCTAATTCATACTAAAAAATACATACATAAACATAAAGCCAAACCAACCACCTATTTATATTAATTTTATGGAGGCTAGAAGGCATTACTTATCATGCAAGTTATTTTGTTTCTTGATTATTCTATATTTATCTTATTCTTACCATTTGATATTATCAACTTCCATGAGTTGTAAATTGGTTTAGAATTCCTCATTTCTTGAAATTTCATGTTTTTTCTAATCTAAATCAAGTTGTTTAATCATTAAAAAATTAATTTTGATTTTTCACGAATTATTTGATTAAGATATAAAAAATTCTTTTATCATACAAATTTTATTTTTTACATTTTTTAAAAATTAAAATAAAATATAGATGTGAATACTTATATATTTTTAATAAAATCTATATTTGTATTAGAAAAAACATCTTATTTATTTACATTTCACAAGTTATAAGAGTAAGGCGAAACATTAACGATGGATTTGGTAAAATTATTTGGAGGGTTGCTTTGCTTTCAAAAGTATAAGCATCTCCGTAAATAAAAAAGAAGATGTGCTTGTGCTTGCAGCTTTTAAAAAATAGGGGTACTTTTAAAAGCACCTGATAAAATCACCTGAAAGGGAGCTTTTCAAAAATGGTTTGTGTTTATAAAAATTAAAAGGTCCAATATAAACCTATTTATTAATAAATATCAACATTTATTATTACATTTATAACTGTTATGGTTATTTTAAATTTTAAAGTCATTTTACCAAACACAAATATTATTCTTTGTGCTTATTAAAAGACTATTTTTATTTGATTTTACTAAAACGCGTGCTACGATTTTTAAAAAGTTATCTTTTAAAAGACAACTTTCATAAACTACTTTCGAAAAGTAAAAATTTTACCAAATCCATCTTAAAGCTTTTTCCATCATTGGTCTTATTTTTTCCTTGATGACTTTCATAAATCTAATTAATCATGTGCCCTTTTTATCAAAAAATGCTCGTTCAAATTTCAAGGCAATTTATAGAAAATGAGTTTTCTCAAGGTGTTCTTTTTGTCAATTATTTTATTTAATTATATTTTTTTATTATTTATTTTTTAAGTGAAATCAAGGCTCAAGAGAAAATATGTGAGGAAAAACATTAAATAATAAGAAATCACAATTTACAAAATATAATTGAAAAAAAAATGAGAGATCCATTCTCCAATTTATGAAAGAATACAATAGCTGTAGATGGAAACAAACGGAAAGGTTTTTAAATAAATAAAAAATATGATATTTACCGAAATAAAATGTTTTAAAATTATGATTTTAATTAGTAACTAATATTAACAAATCAAGATATATCGATCCCTAAAATAAATAAAATAAATATTTCACCGTATCTCATCCACCCCAACCTACCTAGTATTCAACATCAGTTTCATGCTAAACATATGTGTCTCATGCGTATCTCTACTCTGCTGCCGCAACTCATTCAACCTGACATTTTACAGTGCATTGCGTTAACAAATAACAACTCTGAATAAGATTAAAATCTAGATGAGTTGCTAAGAGCAATTTAATATTAAACAATTAAGTAAACCTAAGATAAACCATACCTCGAAACGAGCAGAAATACGACTACGTTCCTCAATCGGGATACCACTGTGGAAACCTCTAATAAATCCACGACATCATCAATGGTGCGCAACCGGCAATATCAGTCGTGGCTCGGTCACTGGCGCGGCATAAGCAATGGTATGTGTAACAAAGAACAACAGAACCCCATGAGAGCTTCTTGTAGGAGTCAAAGTCTGCAAGAAGAGGCAACCACCGCACAAACACCATATTGTCTGACTTGTCCGAAAACAGCTAGCAGCCAATCATCAGCACCATGTAGCATCTGACATACTGCTTGAGTACCTCCGCCGGACCATCTGCAAGAGTATGCCGCACACGATCTCTGAGCTACGTCATCTTTATGGCAGCATACTCATCCTTCCCACCTCCTCTCAAAGGAGGTCTCGCACCTAACAACTCCTCAACCATCTCGCACATCGGTCTGCTATATCACTGCTAAAAATCTCTCACGCAACCGCCAACAGGATCGCCATCGGTGCGGAGACCAAGGTAGTACGTGACATCCTGTAACATGATGGTCGCCTCTCCAAACGGTAGATGGAAAGTATGGGTCTCAGGCCGCCAACGCTCAACAAATGACGAGAGCAACGGACCATCAATATCGAAGTCCCTCAGCATCAACGAACCCTCAAAACCAGCATCCCGTACATATGGCATGATCGTGGCGGAGGGACCACGATAACACTATCACGATGTAGCTTCAGCAGGCGTGAAACCTACGATGTTGACGTAACTAAAATTTAAAACTCTGAAGTACAATTTATAAAGGATTTAAATTTCACTTGCATCAAATTTAAACACTAAGCATGCATGACTTATAACACTGTTCATTTTACTAATAACGTATAAAAGTTTAAAACTATACCCTAAACAAAAATTTCTCACACATAAAAAATTTAAAATTATACTCTTAAATATTAAAGTACCAATAACATTAAATAATTAAAATTTATAACTTAAATAATACATAATCACTAGCATTAAAAAATTAAAAATAATTCCTAAACATAACATAATCACTACCATTAAAAAATTAAAAATAATTCCTAAACATTATATAATCACTAAAATTAAATAATCATAATTGTTAAACGTTACATAATCACTAACATTATATAATTAAAATTTATACCCTAAATAGTAGGTAATCACTAGCATTAAATAAATATAAAATAATTTCTAAAGATTATATACATACTAACGTTAAATAATTAAGATTTATACCCTAAACATTTTAAATATAGTATAATGATAGTATAAAATAACATATAAAAAAAATAGGCATTTTTATCTGGAAGTCCTACGCACCAACCATGTGTGTCGTTCCAGTGAGTCTGTTGATGTTCGGATTACGCATTGCTGACTGTCGTTGGCCACGCCCCACAGTTTGTTCTCGTTCACGCCCGGCTATCGCCATCCGCGCCCCGCCGCCTGATTCTGACCACCTCTTACCATAATAACACTAAAAACACTTTTTTTTTACTAGAATATGAGAGAGAGAGTGATTATTTGTAAAAATGAGCATCCACTCTCGACCCACTATATATATATATGCATATATTAAGCCAGTACCGATCAATGATAGGACGGTACTGAGTATATATCAATACCGCCTTAGGATGGTACTGAGTCAAATTTTTAAAAACGTTATTTAGCTTATTACCGGCCTACGGTATTGATATATACCCAATCCCAACCTAACATAACAAATTTTTTAAAATAATTTTAAAACATTGTATTTCGATAAATTATTTATTTATTTATTTAAATTTTTTTCCCTGAAACAATCTGTTAATGGAAATTGGAAGCAGCCATTTTTAATTATTGGAAGGACTGTTAATGCTGCCAGAAATTGAGTCAATAGATTAGTCAACAGGAGATTTTCATTCGAGCTTGCTTTTGGGACCTTTCAAGAGATATTATATTTTTACAATCACAATTTTAAAATTGTGCAACTATAACAAAATGATATTAAAAAAATGAAAGAAAAAAAAAAGATAAATAATAATAATAATAATAATAATAATAATAATAATAAAAGTTTAGTATAACGGGAATCTTTTCTTGGGTTATCAAATAATGTTGTGGTAATGGTTCGTTCTCTCTACAAGTTTTGGTGGCAAAGCATGTGCGTATGTTCTTAAAAGCCAAACAGATTTTCATTTCTTTGAAAATTGGAGTGCATTTAGAAATCTCAAAATAGGAGCCACTTTTTTACATTTGAGCTGGTTCCTTCACACTTTGTAAATTTCTTCATGCCACCATTTCTCAAAAGCACCACTTCCGTACGTACATGCGTTACAGATTTTGACCACAACAAAAATCACCTACTATGCTATGTACTTCCATTTATAATAATCATTTTATTTTTTAGTTAAGACAATCATAAAATCCTTTCATCTATATATGCTAAAACTATACCCACAATTTTACTTGGAACTTTGGAAGGGCACGTAGAAGTAGTAGTGTACTAGTGTGAAATATATAATTTACAGCAATGTTATAAAATTGATATAATTTATTATTTCTGTCAGAAGTTAGACAATAATATTTAAAAATATTGACTAAAAATATATTATTAGACTTATTAGCTAAAAATACCGACTAATATAAATTAAGATGGTTGTCCTTCAGCTTTTATATGGTTAGCTTAAAATGCAATTTCTTAAATTTGTTTCATTTAGTAAATCCTACAATAGTATGAACAATTGGAATTTTATTCATTGATGAATAAAAACAATTGTACTTAGTCATACTTTATATTGCATATATAAAAATATGTATTTAAGTAGTTGATGTCTTATAAATTTTTTTATTATAGTACAATAAACAAACTTGATTTTAATTTATTGTAGATCTGATTATTTTACATAATATATTTGATTATTTTGATAATTGACTATTTAATTATATATTATATTATAATTTTAGTGGTTAATTTATTTTTTTATCTACACCTAATGTTTTTGTTAGCCATAAGCCCATAATGCTTATATAATAGCTAGTGTCGGTGAAAATTAAAATGTATATTTTTGCATGTAAAGCCTTTTGTTTTGTTTTAACTTTTAATGTAAAAGCAAACCGACCCAATTGTGGTTATAAGGAGTGAAGTAGTGGCAATGCATAAAATACACTATTCTCAAAAAGAGGGCACTAGATAGGACCAAGTTGGAGATCACGCCCTCGTGTTCTTAATTAAGCAAAGTCCATGCATCCCACACATTATTACATAAACAAGTTTTGCTATATTGTTTAATGTGCTTAATTTAATTTAGTTTAATTACACCATGGTGGGTTAGCTAAAATTAAAAGGCTATACATATATATTATTCCGCAATTCCATGCATATTGGAGTAATCAATTTCAAAGGCTCTTAGTTTGATGCTCTCCTGACTCATGCCGCTTTGGGACTTTTGTTTGTCTCATCTTCTATTTCTTTGACTTCATAGAATCATACTTCATATGCATCTTCCATATAATTACTTTACTTTTTTGGTTGTACAAAATGCTAATATATATGGGAAATCATCGTCAAATCCTCAATACAACTTTTTTTTTAAATATCAAAATCATCAAATTTTATTAACATTTCTAAATTAAAAATTAATTTTTATTAATTATTCACTACAATTCTATTCTCAATAAATAGTTAAATACTTAATGATAATAAATATAAAGCTATTGAAATTCCAAATAGGAAATAACAAAACAAAATTAAATAGAATAAAGACACTTGAGAAGGAGAGGGTATAGCGACAAGGTTAATTCCAATGTTCCGAATTGTGTATCTAGTCGGTAAAGATAATTGAGTTTTGTTAAATTTTGTGCATAACGAATTCTTATGTCTTTGAATTGGAATTGTTTAGGTGGTGACTAATATTTGGACTAGTTATTTTAATTAATTTTAGTTTAGTATATATTACAAAGATACCTGTGTTACTTTTTTACTTCTCTTCTTTTAGCTCTTGTTGAACAAATTTAAAAACTAAATTTATAATTAAAATTTATTAAAAAGCAATTAAGATGTTAGATTAAGATATATAATTAATTAATAGATAAATACTCATATATAGTTAACTTCATATAAGTTGCTTTTAAAAACGTGAAATAATTTGATATATTTAATTAAACTATAATTTAATGATTTAAAATGTTAATCTCATATTAAGTTAACTGCAAATGAATTTTTATATAATTAATATATCAGAAAATTAAAATATTTCATGAACATTAACGTGTCTCAGCTTTTGTCAATTAGGATTAGCTTGGTTGATTCTCTTTAATTACTTTGGATTTGAAACCCTAATAATTTCTTTTAAAAAAATAATGTCTCACCTTCTCCTATGATGTCTTGATTAAACAGAAAATCATCTTATAATCATTAAAATGGTGGCACAACAACAATAGCAGCAAAGTAATGAGATTTAACGGGAAGTGATGAAGAACACTCATTTTGTCTCATTCATGTTTATTCTTCAACTTATTTGTAGTAGTGCACGAAAATTTGTGCATTAATTAATATCTGACATAGTGTTCTAATTAATCTGAATTAACCATTTTGTCTCAACTCAAATCATCTTTCCGAGATACATAGACGACGGTGGTGGTCCTGTTTCCACCACTCCATTATTCAACGTGTCAGAGAATTAACCACACACTCATTTTATTTTCTCATTCATCATATTGATATAAGAAAGTTATTCGGTACATATCTAAATTCATACAAATATGAATTTACACATTTTTCTAATAAAATTTACATCTTTACCATTTATATCTGTACTATATAAGCCACCTTGATATAATCCAATTATTATAATTAGAGTCTATATATGTGTATATGAATAGTGATACGAAACTAATATTAGGGAGGTAATAATTAAGTTATTATCTAAAATGTATATGAGTTATTATTCGTAACTCATATATTCAAAATTAAGTTATCATTCAAAATTTATATGAGTTATTATTCATAAATATGTGTTGGCTCCCTATTGATCATAATGTATTGCCTCCCTAGTCTTTTTATGTGTATATATATACACATACAATTTGCATGATTATAATTACTAACGGCCTGTATATTTATTTAATGTAATATAATTTTTTATTCAATAAATTACGATTATAATTGATTTTTATAATCAATTTATCTATATATAATAAATTCTAATATGATATTTGAGTACAGTGAATTTTTTATTGAAAATCTTTATTTTTAGTATTATTTCTTTTTTATTTTAGTTTTTTTTTTAACATTCTTAAATGAATAAAGTTCTTGAATTCAGACATATATAGATCTAAATTATCTGTTAAAATAATTGATTAAAGATAGAATTGAATATATATTTTGGCTAACTAGATATTCGTTCCCTTGATTTTTCCATGTTTCAGTTCATAGCTAGTTAGCTACTAGCAAGTGATATAAATATTTAATATTTAAAGAAGACAAAAGATCTAGCTGATCTTAAGTTTTTATGGTTTTTTTTTCCCTTATCAATCTTTTTCTTTCATTTTATTGGTGCAATGCTATATGTGATTATGTGTGGAAACAAGTTATGACTTTTATGACTGGTTTTTAAGTTTCTTTTTCATCTCAATTTACCACTAACTATACTCTTGTACACTTAAGATAGAGAAAAAAGTCTTTAAAAATAAAGTAGTATTAGATAATTAATAAAATATTATTTAATAATTAGTTAATAAAAAAATACTATAGATAAAAATTTTATAATTAAAAATTGATCATTCGAATAATAAAAAAAGATTATCCAAAATATGCTATTAGGTTGATGATGATAACAAATAAGATTATTGACTGATTGTACGTTAATTGAAAAAATATTCGTGAATATTTTTTCTTAAATAATATATATATGGTTTTGAGGAGAAATACTTTTACAGCAATGTAAGTAATTTTGACTTACATCAATTAATAGCCATAGATTTACATTAAATCAAGAGTTGATATTTTGTTCTCCGATGAGAGATTAATAACCTTTAGATTTATGTGATTCTAATGGCTATTACTGAGTGTAAATTAAAAATTCACTCACACTGATATAAGAATATGACGACACACTAATTTCAATTTTTTCATGGGAAGACGGTATATATATAAAATATAATATACTTTTAACAAAATTAAAATAATATTTTATTTATATTAAAATTTAAATTATTATTTTTAAATACTTTTAATGTTTTTTTAAATTATAAAAAATATTTAAAATAACTTTTAGTTTTAAGAAATAGTAATATATACTATTTTTAAACTCATTTTTAGGATATAAGTTAATATTAAAGTTTGACACGAGACACGTGATAATATTTTGGAGTGTTAAGTGTGTCTGAAAAGATATTTTTTTTTGTTTTTTTAAGGACACGAATGAGACATGGAAAATACGCGTGTCGATGAGTGTGGTATCCAAAAAGTGTCTGACACATGAACACACCAATTCAGCGAAGTGTCCGTGCTTTATAGTATATACTCTTCCTTTAAAAAATGAAATTTTAATTAATTAATTAATTAATTCATCTGTTTTTGAGCTTTTCTGAGCTTTTCACATATCAATGAATAATATAATGATTTAAGAAACAAGTGTCGGAACCCTAGCTTTGACCTGTGTTTTGAACTACTTTGATTTTAACTCTCTATAAAACCATGTTCTCCTAGTTAAGTTTCCTCTCTCTACTTCATAGTTGTTGAACAAACAAAAGAATAAAGCAGCATAGAAAAGCATATGAGAAGAAGAAGAAATGAGAATGATTTCAATCCTTTTATTAGGGTGTATCTTAGTCATCACTGCCCAAGGGGACTCATCATCATCACCATCAGTTCCAACTGTTTCAGGTAATAAAATCCCTTATTAATATTATTTTCTTCAATTATTTATTTTTAAATCTAATCAAGTTCTCATCATGATCTAATTAGTTCTCACAAATTCTTGATGTAACTTCAGGTCTGGATAGTAACCAAAACAAGCTTGAGGTGACTGGAATTGCAGCCATGCATCAAAAGGTATCTCCAATATTTAATTTAATTATTTAGATATATTTGTAGAAACTAGATAAATAATTCATATATGTATATATATAGTTGTTCAAAATAATAAGTTCTCTCTTATTATTAGTATATATTATTGTTTCATATTAATAATTATTCAAATAATGCAACATAGACTCAAATGTATGTAAATGCCCAGCAGGAACCAATAATTGAGAGGAGTGGAAATGCAAATATGAGGAAACTATGGTTTGGAGAAAAGAAGAAACTTACAAAGCATGAAGAAGGCATGGATTCAAAGAATGAAGGAGAAAAGATTAGTACTGCTACTCATCATCAAGAGATTTCAGGTGCCACAACATATTTTGATGGAATATTTGATGATGAGGGAGATCATAAAATTGTAAAATGTTGTAAACAACCAAGAAAGCTACTCTTAATGGATCATGGTTTTGTAGCATTCACTGATGATTATCATGGGCCAAGCCACCACCTTCCAAAACATAACTGAGTAAAAAGCTTTCAATTAACCCTTGTGAGTCTATATATATATGTATGTATTTTCTAGTTAAAATTAATTAAATTACACTAAACTTTTCATGTGCACCTTTTTTTTTTCCTTCCTAAAACATAAATTTGAAGCACAATATATTATATATTTGTCTTGTTTTTGTTAAGAAATCTTTAATTTAGATAGGTATTTGAATCACCTTTTTTTGTGTGTGCATAATGAAGATGGTAAATATTTATGAGAAAACATATATATGAATTATTTAAGTGTACATATTATTCTTAAGTTGCCTCAATAAAATGTATATTCATAACTTATCATAGGTTTTTTTCTTCTATCTGATTTACTTATTATATATTATGATATCCTCATATGTTTTTCATTCCCCAGGAAATAATGTGCAATATGGTTTGAAGTCATCTTTTGGGAGCCTAGGAGAGCAAAAGAAAGATCAGGTTCTAATTTTTTGTTTACATCCATTATATATTATTACATCATTTTTTTTTCCAATATTAAATATGTGTATAAAGTTTTAGAAATATTTAGGCTTGACATATACAAGACTATATGTATTAAAATCAATTGATGTTTGTTTTGATCTCCCAATAGTCTCCAAATAAATGTTATTAGGAGATTCTTAAAAAATAAATTTGATTCTTTTTAGATCCTCACTTCATAGGAAAGAAGAATCAACACATATTTCAAATGTGCAATACTTTAATTTAGTGATTATATTAACCTAAATATATATATAATGGTGATTTTTTTTCTCAAGCTTCTCTCTTATTGAGAGGAGTCAAACATGATCATTTAGAAAAATAAACAGAATCTCCATAACTTTTGTATTAAACAATGATCTAACAATAATATTATTATTGTAATACATTTAATTTACACAGAACAAGCATATGATAATGGAGTCAAAGGCATCAAGATTCACCAAATTTGTGATTCCAAGAAGGAGTAGTGGTCCAGCCAACACAAACAGAAAATGTTCATCACAAGATTGCAATGAAGTAGCAATTAATGAAAGAAGAATGAAGAGCTCCCCATCATCATCAAGACCATATGAACAAAAAAATATTGAAGAAGAAGAACAAGGTACTTCTCATGAGAAAGATGAAAGGCATCACCAAAGTAGTCTTGTTGAGGCAGAAAAAGAGGTAGCCAATCTCATCTATAAGGATTATAAAGGAAAACCAAGCCACAAGCCACCCATCAATAATAATGAGCCTGGAAATTGATGACATAGATCCAAAGATCAAAGAATATAATCTAATGATAATTATAATGATAATGGCATAGATATATCTATATATTATTATTATAGCATATGTATTTAGGAAAGTTTTGTGCCATGTAGCTAGATAACAATTAACTACTTGATATGGCCTAGCATTAGATATATAACTAATATAATATAGGTTTGGTTTGCTATTATAATTATATATATATTCCTACCTATAGTTTATTTTATTTTATTTGTATCAAACATAGGGCTTAAGTGGTTTTTATCATATATATAGTACTGATAATCAAGCTTATTGGAGATATGAGAATTTCTGTAGTTTAAATATTTTCTCATTTTAATTATTATATATTTTATCATTGAAATTTCGTGAGTCCCATAATAACGATGAGCCTCCCTTATTAATGAAATATATAAATATTTGGGAGATTCACGAAAATAATTATGAGAAGAACATGAAAAGTTTTTTGAGGAGAGTAATTGCGTTAGAAATATATTATTACTACGAAAAGTTGAAAACTAATTACTATAAAATAAAGGTGGGGAAAAAAGGAAAATCTTCTAAGAGAATGTGTATGTGCAATATTTTTTAATTTTTATAGTTGAAGAAAACCATTTTGTCATACGTAGCCGCCATAGTCAAACAAAGTACTATATATCGATTTCTCATCACTCAGTATCATTACCATTTCAAGATTAAGAGATTAGATTACTAAAAAGGTGATTAGTTGCAAAGCGGTCAAATAATAAAGGTTAGTAATACTCTTTAGGACATACGACAAATCTATAAGCTTATACCTAAACTCCATATCATAATTTTTCTTACAATTCATAGGCTATTTGACAAATGCATTTTTAATTTGTCTTTCCTTTTAAGGATTTTTGGTCCACATCATAATTTTTTTTTATAATTTGTTATAGTCTAGTATTCTAATTGAATCTAACATAATTAAGGTGCTCTTTGACCCAGTCGTATTTTATTTCTAAGGATATAATTGAATCGGTCTATAAAATACCCACTTCACATAATGTTCGTAAAAAATCCTACTAATTATTCAGTATAAATTTAATAGAAATTTCTCCTAATTTTTTCTTGATACACTATAAGTACAAGATAAATATAGTTTTTTTAATAGTTAATTTTTATATAATGCCCTTGCTTAGTTTTTTTTAATCCTTTTCCCCTAAATGGTGAGTTTTTTTTTTTTTTTTTTGAAAGCGTAGTGACTAGTGTGAGTGATTATTATTATTATTATTAGGGAATATTTTTACCTTTGATTTTTTAAATTAGTACAAATGTACTATCGATCTTTGAAAAATATTAGAGTGTCCTTCACCTTTGAAAAAATGGGACTACTATACCCTTTCCATTGGTCTGACTCATCAGATAGCAACGGAGAATACTTATGTGGCTGTAGCAGGTCTTGTTTTGACTCAACAGTGTTTATCGTGGACTCATTCTTGCTCTCTATGTCCCAAATAATGCCGTTTCTCTCCAAACTGTAAAGTTCATATGCACTAGTCAAAATGAAGTCATTTTTTCTTTCATCCGTTTCTCACAAAACCCCTCATATTTGTGGTGTTATTGCACACTCATCTTCGATTACACATTAGCGTAGAGTGTGCAGTAACACTATCAAGATGGAAATTTTGTGGGGAACGAATGAGAGGAGAAGTGATTTCGTTTTGACTATTGTATATGAGTTTCACAATTTGAAGAAAAACGTCGCTTTGGACATATGAAGCAAGAATGGATCCACGCTAGACACCGTTGAGTCAAAATGAGATCTGTTTCAGTCACACAAGCACTTTCTGTTGTCATATGGCGAGTCAGACGAATTGAGGGGTATAATAATCTTATTTTTTCAAAGGTGAGAGACACTTTAGTATTTCTCAAAAATAGAGAAAACATTTGCACTAGTTTAAAAAGATCGGGGCATAAATGTTATTTTCCATTATTATTATTATTATT
Organism: Stylosanthes scabra; assembly: GCA_036250425.1. NCBI lineage: Eukaryota > Viridiplantae > Streptophyta > Magnoliopsida > Fabales > Fabaceae > Stylosanthes > Stylosanthes scabra. The sequence continues at coordinate 67,008 of JASCZI010120910.1, read as the reverse complement.
ATTATTATTATTATTATTATCAAATAGCGACAGCTTCAAGCGCAGCTATAAATTAAATTTAAGTAGATGTAAGTTAAAGCAAGATGCATATGCAATATAGAATATACAACATACGACAAAAGACCAAAATTGAATAAGACAAGGACTGGTTCTGCAAGACCAGTGACCAACAATCTACGGTTTCTCATTTATTTAAACAGAAATTCTTATGACCAAAAACAAAAAAACATAAATATTTTCTATATTTTAATTACATAAATAACCAAATTTAATAAAAAAAAATCTCTTAAAAAATTGGACAACCACATAATGAATGAATTAATTATCGCCATCCATGGCTTTTTCAAAAGTTGAAACCAAACAACAAAAATTCATAGGACACGCTCCAACTTGGAACAGTTGAACCTGATCAACATTCAACAATATCTATGGTATAATATGCACACTACTATACTTGAACAGTTTCACTTGCACTTACCAAATCCGCGTTTTCTCAATTACTATTGTTTCTTTCTTGTACGCTCCTAACAACATAAGCCTCCAACTTAGACACCTTCCTTTTCCTTAAAGCTTCCAACATCATGTTTTATTTTCAGTTTTTCATGTTACATAATTTTCTGCTATTCTCTTCAACTCAATTGGATTGGTCTGTGATGCATGACATCATTGACTTTGCACCTTAAGGTCAACAACACCAATCACAACTACACAGAAGTAATCATTATCAACACAAGGTTCAAGTTCATCTCAGGATCTGAATAAAAGAAAAAAAAAGTCTCTTTTCCTTGATGGGGTCTCTGTCTTCTACTGATTAAGGTATGGCCATATATCATAATATCTCTGGGTTTTGAAATAACATGTCACTGTTGTTGGAATCAAACTTGATTTGGCTTGGCTTAGTTTTGGAGTTTTAAGGATAGGAGGGACAATTTTTGTTTCTGTAATTCTAGTTGGTAAGGTTATGTTTATATGTTGGAAATTTGCCAATCTGATAATTGCTGTTAATAATTTATGAAAAACTTTACCATAGTGACTATGAAGGGTTTGGTGGATAATATATGCATATCATGCAATTATGATGATTTTTCCTTTGAATTTATGAGTTGAATCAACTTTTACAAAAAAGATTGTGTTATCTTAAATTTGTGACAGTGAACCATTGATCTTGTGTTAGTCTTCTGCAAGATGATTTCATAGAAATCATAGAATGGTTGATCAAGCTGATTTAGTCATCATATGTGTCACCGTTGGTGTGGCCCTTGGAGTTCTCATAGCTTGCGCGACATTCTTCGCCACGAGGTGGTACAAGAAGCACGCTGGATCTGCAAATGATCCTGGTTCAACAACTCTCCCAATAAGAACAAATGGATTAGGAGCAAGCACTGAGATTAGTGCTTCTCTCACAAGTTCCATAGCCATTTCAGGATCAGATAATCTACAAAGGAAGTCACATTATTTCAGTTGGTGGAATCATCAAACTAAGGATCCACTTTCCCCTGCTTCAGGAATTCTGAAGTACTCTTACAAGTAAGTAATTAAGCACTTTTGTTTCTCTCTTCTGCATGAATCTTTTCTCTTTTGGATTGCTTCCAATTTTTTCTGTATCAAAGATTTAAATCACGTTGCACATGTAACTATTGCAGAGAAATTCAAAAGGT
>JASCZI010120910.1:53747-65268 GCA_036250425.1 Stylosanthes scabra | reverse complement strand
AAGCCACAATGGCTACAGGAGAGGTGGTAGCTGTGAAGATGCTTGCACCTAACTCCAAACAAGGGGAGAAGGAGTTCCAGACAGAGGTAAATATGCTAATAACCTTCCCAATACGGAAGGTATAGCATGCGAGTAACTTTCAAATTTGTTCTGGGAAACGATTTAATTTGTATACACTGTCAATCGTTTATGGAGATGTGTTTGATTTTCTGATGAGATATTTTGTGCAGGTACTTCTGCTAGGAAGATTGCATCATCGGAATCTTGTGAACTTGTTAGGATACTGTGTAGATAAAGGACAGCGTATGTTAGTTTATGAATTCATGAGCAATGGAAGTTTATCAAACCTTTTATATGGTAAGTGGAAAAACATTTTACATGTACATTTACCACTCCACAATCATTAATACAATTTTTGCTTTCTAATTTTAACCAATTTCATCTTGCAAATGAAATTTTCTTGAATCTTTGTTGATACTAATTCATGTTATACATGCATTTAGATGAAGACAAGGATCTGAGTTGGGATGACAGGCTGCAGATTGCTGTTGATATTTCACATGGAATACAATACCTTCATGAAGGAGTATGTTCATACATTTTATTTTATTTTAATACTATTTTCCCACCCTAAGTAGGCTAATATTAACATTCATGGAACAGGCAGTCCCGCCAGTGATACATCGCGATTTGAAATCGGCCAACATATTGCTAGATCACTCCATGAGAGCTAAGGTATGTTGCACTGCGAGCTTGCTTAAATATAATGTCTTAGATTCAAGTTGGCTGATTGTGAAATTATGTAGGTGGCTGATTTTGGGCTATCAAAGGAAGAGGTCTTTGATGACCAGAAATCTGGCCTTAAAGGGACATATGGCTATATAGATCCAGCATACATCTCCACGAGCAAGTTCACAACCAAGAGTGACATTTACAGTTTTGGTATAATAATCTTTGAGCTCATTACAGCCATCCACCCCCACCAAAACTTGATGGAATACATTAACCTTGTAAGTTGTTCTTGCTTTAGATAACAGATGCATGATCATCTTGAAATCTTCAGTGCTAGAGTTTCTATGAATCTATGTAGACCTAATTATTTTTCTGCTAAATGTTTGATACCTCTTAATATCCACAAATTGAGAGAAGTAAAATCAAAGAAAAAGTTGATGTAACCTAACCTTGATTTCTCCTTTAATGGAAGGCTGCAATGGACTATGATGGCATAGATGGGATTCTTGATTCACAACTTGTGGGGAAATGCAACCTTGAAGAGGTGAGGAAGTTAGCCAAAATTGCACACAAATGTTTGCATAAATCACCAAGGAAAAGGCCCTCTATTGGTGAGATCTCACAAGGTATAATGATGATTAAGCAAAGGCGCCTTGTGAAGGAAGATACCATGTCATTTGCAAGCAGTAATTACTCAAGAACTTTGAGTAGGATAGAGGATCAACAAGTTGAGTTAAGTAGGATAGCCACTACCATGAACCAAAGAGAAGGTAGATGAAACCATACATAATTGAGGTAAATAGCTTTTAGGACTTTTTGTAGTCCTGTCATAACAAAAAAGTTGATAGGGATGCAGAATTCAATGAATCAACTACTACTAACTTGAATACATGGAAGAGAAATCTCAACTTTTAAATACTTGCAGTTCTTTGCTGACAGTTTTCATGTAAGTAGTAGATTTACCTCCATTTTTACCTTCAAACCAAGCATTACCTTAGTCTTGTTTCTGGTTAGGGGGAAAAAAGGCTCTTGTAAATCTCTTTTGGAATTTTCATGATGTATATAGATTCTGTTGTATATAACCTTATGATGTTACATGAGTTAAACATCAGTTAACACTTCTAAACCAGATCACAATAAAAGCTCAGGAAACACTTTTAGCGGATCTAAGTCTAGCATTTCTCTTGTAACAAGATTTTGATATTTCAACAAACATGCAACGAATGAAATAATAATTTAATTTGTTTTTATATGAAGGCATCTGATTTATCTTAAGAACAGATTGGCATTTGACAAGAAAGCAGTGAACAATCAGATTGGCATCTGATTTATCTTAAGCACACAATTTTATTAGGAACATAATCTGAACAGATTTATTTAACATGAAAACCAGTGAACATAAACTGGAAAAAAAAATGAAAAAAAAAAAAACCTGCAAACAAGTCTCACTTCTATTTGCTGATCCAAGAGCTTATTTACCAGACAGTCTTCATATAACTAATCACACACCTCAAAACTCCTGATTATTGCTAAGCCTCTGCATTATGCAAAGAGACCATAGTTTCATTGGTTTCACTCTTTGATTGATGAAGATAATGCTAAAATTGGCATGACGTTCCTAGTCTCTGTCTCTGCTTCTTATTCATGTTCCCTCGTTTGCAATTATCAAAAGCTGGGATCAACAACCTCTGAAAATTCTCAAGAAACTGGTTCCACCTCTCTTCATCCATGTCTGTCACCTTCACGAAGCTAGAGGTCGCAGGCAACTCATTCAAACTTGTGTTCCCAGATGATGTACCGGCTAAAAAGCCACCTTTATGCTTTGTACCCGAGTGTTGCAAACCTTTTTCATCCAATCCAGCATTTTTCATGGACATTGACAGCATCGAAATGTTAGGTACCAAATTCCCTGCAGGGCCTGTACATTCGTCTGCACCAAAGGTTGTCTCCTCTTCATTCACAGCCTCATCCTCCATCACATTTTCCTCTAGCTTAGAGAGTGGGTTTCTGCCATTTCTACTTTTTGATCCAAATGGGATAGATGATGTGCCAGTCAGTTTCTCGTCTACATTCGAATTTAAGTCAAAACTCTGATCCTCACAATCTAACTGAAACTGAGTAACATCTTTATCTCCTACTTCTTCCTCAAAAGAAGTAAACTCTTCCTGATCTAATAGTTTCTTTGCTTCAATACATATAAGCTCAAGCTCACTGGGTTCTTCATCATGACCCTGAAATTCCCGACTCATCATGTCACCTATTTCAGAAAGACAAAGACCAAAGGCTGCTGCTTCCTTAAGGAATACAGTGCAGAGAACCAAAACCCGCAAACAAGCTTCTCGAATCATGGGCAGCTCCATTCTTAGCATGTCTGAATCACGAAATGGGTCTAAACTATGTATGTAGTTAAGCTCATCATCTGAGAAGGGAATTGAAGCCTGAGGCCAATGGATCCACTCAAAATACGGATCTTCCAGGTTCTCAGGGAGGCAAAGACCATGATCAATAGGAACAAGTTCCACCTGATCAAATCTTCCAAGACCTTCAAGCCTCCTGACCAGAAGGTTTCCTGCATGTCTGTCTGTATTCAAAATCCGAATGTCTAAAATCCCAATCCTATGAACAGCAGCAACAGGGAAACTGGAAGTTCCATGATCGCTTGCATCAAAATCATGAGGGATGTATTGCTGCAGCGATGCAATCTTGCTTATTTGCTTATCATTAGGATGCATATTACCATTGACCCGGTCATTAATGTTAAAGATAGGATGTGTCACCTTCACAAGGGCGGTAGAAGGAACATTGGCAAAATGATCATGGTCCAAAAGGTAAGCTGCAACTTCTCTGAAGCCTGTCTCCCCAACCCTCACTGAACGTTTCAGTCCTGGTTGCCCAAGGGCGTTGCCAACAAAACCTTTCGGATTGTTTGGTGCGTAAGGTTCCTCATCTGTTGGTTTCACAATAGCAGCATTTTCCCCATCGCAGTTTCTAAAGTAGTATGCACCTCCCAATCCACTTTGAATGGGGATTGGTTCAATGCCCAATTTTATTGCACTTATAATATCCTTGACCAGCTGTTTTGTTTCAGGAGATATTTCTGCACAACCTATAATCTCAATTGCTCTACTCCGATCTTTGTGCTGAAGATCCCTACCAGTTGGTGAAAGGCAAGGGCTAGATGAACTACGGTGTAAGAAGTTCCTGGTGAGAAAAAGAGGAGAATCATTTCTAACAACACTTAGATCATTTTTCAAGATCGTGTCTCCACATATAAGTGAGCTTTCCTCGGTTGGGACATTCAGTGCAATCTGCAACTTCCTCTTCACAGTATGGGCATTGTCACTTCTATCTAACTCCATCCCTAAAACACACCCAGTCTCAGTCTGTACAAATACTCGTCTCCTCCAGGAGGGCTTTGTTTCCATGTTCTTATTCCCACAACACTCACCCTTAGGAGGTCCTCTGAAGGCTGCAACAGCCATGTCAACACATAAACAGGTGTCCAAATCAGGACACGTGCGAGGTAAAGGAGAAGGGGCAGACTTCAATGCCAGCAGCAGAGGCGGCAGTGGCAGAGAGTTTCTCTCTCAAGAAAATGCCAAACTCAAATGCTGACACTTGATGTTGCAAAGAAGAGATTTTACCATAAAACAACATAGTCAGCTCTGTAAAACCCAAAAAAAGCTTCAAAAGTTTATCACATAATCTTCAAAAACTTACTTGGTAAAACAGAATCCACTCAACCAGTGCTACATTCAAGATTTCACCTGAAAAACAAGCTAATTAAAAAGAAAAACAAATCAATACATAGATATATTACCAATTAACAAACGAACGTGTATAAGTAACTGTAAGCACTATTTAGACTGTTGTATATGAAATTGAAAAGTGAAAAAAGCATAGATTGTGATATAATAAACCACAAGTGACATAACCGAATTAAGGCATTTAACTGGAAACATTTAATTTTCTCTCACTTAACTTGCTCGACCTAATCTCAACCACACCATAAAAAATAATTTATTCTTCCATACTTTTCCTCATATAAATTGGCCAAAAAGAACGGAACTTCAAAGGCATTATTCAACACCTTAATTAGTTGGAAAACTTTATGTTCTAACTACCCTAACTAATCAACTAAAGACAAACCAACCATCATAATATAAATGAAAAAAAAAAGGACAAACTGTCCTTGATTCTAGCACCTAGGTGAATTCATTCATACTTTTATGTCCTAATGGTAGTCCACAACCTATAATTCATGTGAAACTGAAAATTTTGACTGCAACATGCAACTTGGATTTGGATCATCCTTTTCTTTAGAAAAATGATAGTATCAGTCGTCATCTTCTCAGAGAAACACACACTTAACACACACGCACTTTCGTATACTTACTAATCCAAAATTAAAATAATAACAAAGTAATTAGATACATATTGATTGGATATATTATAATTATAATATTATTATTATTACTATTATTATTATTGTATTATTATATCATATTATAGAGATCACATCGAGATAAAAAATAACATCACTGATCAGGAGAATGAAAAATTATTAAAAAAAACTTATCAATATCAAATTTAATCGAATATGAACACAATACTATGAAATTCAAAACGGGAAAAAGAATGAAAATGGATAAGATACTTGCCTCGTTCAGCCTCCTGAAAGAGCCAACGCGCCACAAATCTCACAGGCCATCGTTGAATTCGACGGCTTTAATCGCTATCCAATAACAGCATCAAAAGAAAACTAAAGTTAAACACTAAATCGCAATATCGAAAATTAAGAGAAGAAAAAAAAATCAGATTGCGAAACTTCCAAAACCATTTGATTCCTCTGAAATTTAGAAAAATAAAATAAAAATACGATTAGGTTCCAAAATTTAATTCGATGAATATCAATATAGAGAGAGAACAGAGGACAAAAAGGTGCGGAAGAGTTAGTAAGGAAGAAGTGGAACTGACCGGAGAGAATGAGATCCGGGAAGGAGCGGCGGCGCGTAAGGCAGAGCCACCGCCGTGGACGGCGGAGGAGAGTTCGGTACTGTCCCGCTTTTCGGATTTGTTCTTTTATTATTGTTATTTTTTTTCTCTCTCTCTTTTCTCAGTGAAGCGGGATAGTACGGCTTCTGGGTTTAACTAATTCTCATATATTTATACACTACTAAATAGTAAATACTAATTCTTTTTCTTTAATAGAAAATAGTAAATACTAATACGTAAGTAAATGTTTATAAAATAAGACACTAAAAAAAAAGTTTATAAAATAAAAACTATCTAAGTATATAAGTTTCAATTTAATTTTGACGCATTAACACTTTAAAAAAATTGATATTGACATATTGTTATGGATTATGGATAACATTTGTTTTGATTATTTAAGATTTATTCGTATTATTGCTAAATTATTTTCGAATTTGTTAAAATTATTAGATTAAGTTAATTATTTATATTTATTTAAAATTATTACTATGCATATTTATTACATTTAACTCAAAAGTCAAATTAGCCAATTTTTTTTTGGAAATGGCAAATTAGCCATTTAAATGATGCTTTATACTTGTCCCAAAAAAAAAAAAAATGATGCTTAATTGTCACACAAAAAATAGTGCTTACTGCTTAATGACTACACTTTAATGTATATCTTTTTTCTTTTGATTTTTTCGTTTGAGACATGATCTATCATATACGGGACACGTGGGGACGAATGAGCCGTACCATAGGCACGTGTCATAAGTTGAAATGGATGTGTCATTTTAAAAAAAAAAATTAATGAAGTTTCCTTTTATTTTAAGGATTTATATTCTATTTGCATACAAAAAATTTATTATTAATAAAAAAAATTAAATTTTTATATTTAATAAATATAAACTAAGTATATTAAAAAATTAATGTTTATCATTTTAATATATGACTTTAAAACATAAAATAGATAAAGTTTTAGTTTGATTTTTTTTTTACAAATAAGCTTTCCTTTATGTGCAGTAACCTTTTTGGACAGATTAAAATTAATTTTTAGACTCAATTTAAGTTATTAATCTAGAGCGAAATTGATTTTTGTTATATCATTTACCCGTTACATATTCAGGAATGTATTTAGATCAGATGGCTTGCAGTAAATAATTATAGGGATTTACAAAAGGACAAATAAAAATTAGGTCAAAAAAAATTAGGATACAATCTGATAACATTTAAATTTTGAAGTCAATTTAGTCATAATCTCATATTTTAAGGTCAATTTTAATATTTAACTCGAAAATATTCATTTTTAAAATCAGCAATAGCAAAATTCGATACTTAATTGTCAATGAGTTATAGTTTAAATAACATTTATTCTTTTTTCTAGCAGAGGTTTTTGGGTTCGATACCTAATTCGCTAATTCCTCATTGGATGTGTCTAAACCCTATGTCACGTGACTCAATTCATGAAAAGGTTGAATTATTGCAATTTGTATGTTACTCTTACTTTGGACTTTAATCATAATTGAGAACATAAAAACAGTTAATAATATTCATATATGGATTTTTCAATTATATAATAGATTAAAAATTGATATGTTCTCAACATAAAATATTTATATTATTAAAAAATTTATATTTTATAGATTTGTTTTAGTTTTAGACTTTTAGTTAATATATATAACAAAAAGTTACTTTATTCTAAAAGAGATGGTAATTTATAAATAATAATCTTGGTAATTATGTTAGTTAGGTTGCTAGCCATAATAATAATAATAATAATAATAATAATAATAATAATAATAATAATAATAATAATAATAATAATAATATTCACTTGTTAAAAAAAAACAATAATTTAACAATATCAATATTTACCTGAACAACAAAGATTTTTTAACATAAAAAATACGAAAGAAATAAATATTATCACTTTTTTGGACATAATTTTTTTTAATATAACATGTATCATTGTACATCTCTATGCATCTTATTTATAATAAATAATTGTAAATATTAGTATAAAAAAATTAATAAAACATACGATAATATATAAATAATTACGTATAACACAGAAATAATATGTCTCAATATAAAAATTAAAATAAAAAAAATATATATAAAAATATACAATAATACACATAATTTATATAATTTTGTATGAATATATTAAAAATAAAAATGATATTATCAAACGATATTAGAATTTGGAAATGACCTAACAATAATACTCACTCTTCAACATAAAAATCTTGGTCTCCAATATTTATGAGCTAAATGTATAAGGATTTTGTTAAATAATTTGAGAACAAAATCCCATTGACCATAAATAATAAACTAATCTCCCTTATTTTCCCCCCAATTTTTTAAAGATACAACGTGAATTGTTTTCTTTTTCTTCTTAGTAATTAAGAAAAAATATTAAACAAAAAAACTGGTCCTGATCCAACCAAATTCGACTCTTGTTGGAAACAGCTCTTTCAGTGTCCATCTGTGTTATTATCTCAAACAGAAGACACCCTTGACCTTGAACACGTGCCCATCTCAATCTCAAAGACACTTTCAGTGTCTCTCTTTTTCTCCTTGCTTAGTTGGTTTCTAACTTCTTCTCTTCTGGCTGCTGCTGCTGCTGCTGCTGCTGCTGCTTCTTCTGCTTCTGCTTCCCTAAGCTCAACAGAGAGAGAGAGAGAGAGAGTGTGTGTGTGTGTGTGTGTGTGTGTGTGTCTGGAAGAAACAATTTTTCTGGTTTCAATGAAAGGGGAAGTGAAGATGAAGTCAAAGATGAAATGGATTGGTCTTGTTGGCCTTGTTCTCTCAGCTTTTTCAATCTTCACACACTTCCTACTTGCCAGATTCACTCAAATGGGCATTGCAGAATACCAATCCTCAGTCACAATCTTCTCTTGGAGACCCATCTTTGACTTACAACATTCCCCTTCAAATGTAATCAATCATCAATCAATCATATCTCACAATAAAGATCTCAACTTCTTTTAATTACTTTATTTGGGGCACCCACCTTTTTTGGCTTTTTAAATATTTTTTTTTCAAGCCTAGATTTTTATTTGCAATGCTGATACCCTTTATGTCCTTGGGAGTGTTTCATGGTTCAGAAATTTTTGGCTTTGCAATTAACAAAATGACGAAGGTGTTAGGGTCATTGTCATGTATTTTTTTGGGGGGGGGGGAGGGGTCTTATTCAGATGCACTGTTAGGATTTTTTGTTTTATTAACTTTGTTTCTCCGAAATAAATGATGGCTTGTCTGTGTTCCTTGGGTTTGGATCTGTGTTAGTTTGTCCATTTGACTTAATTCTGATTGCATTTGAGTTTAACAAGTATTTAGAGTAATATTTAGATACACCTTTAAGCATTACTTTCTTGCAATTTTCCCTCTTCTCTTTTGGTATGTTTTTCATCTTTTATTTTGTTTTCTATATTTTTGTGATGCAGAGTGGCTCATATAGAAGACTATGGGGTCCAGTAAAGCGTCTTGAGTCCTTGTATCCTGACTCAAATCCCAGAGGGTACTATGCTGGTTAGTTCAACTTTTCATCTTGTTTCCAATTCTACACTTTAGGCTCTATTGCAAAGAATTTTGTGCTCTTCTTTTAGTCTGCTGCATAAACCTAACTTTTAGGCTCTATTGCAAATAATTTTTACCGTTCTTTTAGTCTGCTGCATAAGCATAACCAAACTTGTGAGGTACTTTATTTTCAGATTGGTTATCTTTTGATTGTTAATTTTTCTTAGTTGGAGCAATCAGTTTTTATTTTCCTAGCTTCTTTTATAATTTATACTAGTATAAGATGTGATATGGACTTAGTATTATCAGATTATGGTGGTTTTCTATATGTGATTGGCATTTCAATTCTGTTCTGCTTAGGGCTGCTCCTTATTTTAAAGAAATTGTTATGCTTTCTTTACCCTAACCTATGACTGAGGAAATAAATGGCTGTAGTTGATATGTTAATGTGTGTGATTGTGTATACATTCATATATGTAGAATAACTGCATGGTTCTGATTTTGGCATTATCAGATCAAATACAAAACCAGAATAAATTGATTCATTGAGAATATGGAATTTCAAATTGTTTGAAGGGTTCTGTGGAATTTGCACTTTCATTTGTGTTCTAAATGTGTCTCTTCTCTAAGATTTTACCAGTAATTTGGCTGCTCTATATTCTGCCCCCTTGTATGCATAATTTATGTGTCTTCCTTTCTTGACAGATCCCAGTTCACAAAAAAATGGGTTTATTTTTGTCCGGATACAAGGTGGTTTTCATGACATTAGGAATTCGGTGAGTTTATGTTGTTTCAGGCTCTATTTTCTAAGTGTATTTAAATATTATTGGACTAAAAGGGTATTGCTATACGGTGGTTTTCAGTTATGCGATGTGGTTGTGGTTGCTCGACTTCTTAATGCTACATTAGTAATGCCTGAGATCCTATCAACAACCAGCAGCAAGGGAATAAGGTTCGTGTTCTTCGAATGAATTACTGTATCTAACATTGAACTTGTCTTCTGTGATCTAAAGTATCTCTTTTCCAACTTAATTTTTTCAGTTCTCAGTTCAAGAGTTTTGCATACTTATATAATGAGGATCAATTTGTACTCTCATTAGCTAAAGATGTCGAAGTTGTGAGAACTCTTCCAAAAGATCTCAAGGGAGCAAGGAGGAAGAAGGAGATTCCTATTTTTAGAGTTCCATATTCAGCATCACCGTCTTATTATTTGCTTCGTGTTCTTCCTGTATTAAAGAAGCATTCGGTGGTTGAAATAGTTATCTCTGAAGGTGGATGTTTGCAGGTAAATTGGTTAAGATAATTTGTGCTTCCCATTCAAGTTTATATCTTGATTTCAGATTCTCGCCTACAAGATTTGTCACTTTTGTATCTTGTTCTTTGGTTTTTGCTAATTGTTCTCATCCCTTGCTCCATACCCCCTTCTCTTTTTGTAGCCCATTCTTCCACCACATTTTGAAGAGTACCAGAGGCTAAGATGTCGAGTTGCTTTTCATGCTCTTCGGTTCCGACAAGAAGTCCAGGATCTTTCTGCTAGGATTTTACAGAGGCAAGACTATCTTCATTATCACATCCCTTATAACTTTGTTTATTCTTTGCTTGATATTCGTTCTTCCTTCTTTTAGTTAACGTATGTAGTTCCCAATACAATTATAGGTTAAGAGCCCCCGGTCGACCATTTATTGCGTTTGACCCTGGCATGACTAGAGAGGCTTTAGCATATCACGGTTGCGCTGAGCTTTTCCAGGTACATGATTCAAATCAGAAGAATACCAATTCTCTCATACAAACTCCTTTTATTCATATCTAAGCTGTGGCTTTATATTCCTTTCTAGGACGTTCACACCGAACTCATTCAACATAAAAGATCCTGGATGATAAAACGTGGATTTGTCAAGGGGAAGCTTTATGTGAACTCGGCTGAAGAAAGGTTGAAAGGCTCATGTCCTCTAATGCCAGAGGAGGTAAAAGGATACGATTCGAACTTTGACTAACTTAACTTGTTCAATGTCAATGAATTGATTAGATATTCTCTTCCAAAGTTTGTAACAGTTATTTGAATACAAAGGCCTGTGTTTTAAAAATAAAAGTAGTACTATACTAGTCCCATACGTATTGATCTTCTTCTGCTAAGCCTTTTTCCCACTAGGTGGGGTCGGCTACATGGATCAAAGACGTCATTGCGTCATGTCCATGCATTGAGATGCGACGTAGTTTTACGTTGGCTGTCGCAGGCCTAACACAACCCTACATGGTTCCAAAGACGTCATTGCGCCGTGGCCATGCCCATACG